>JAXCHB010000005.1:4072500-4263654 GCA_036926305.1 Uropetala carovei
GTTGCAACGCGTTGGTGCTAACAGCGAAGTCGCAGTTGGGGTCGGCAGTAAATACTAGCGGTCCGCCTCGCTTACTTTTCCCCCGACTCGGTTTTCCAACCATATAAATTTTCCTCCCGCTGTCTCGTGATTACAAATAGACAAAGCTTTAAAGCTTCCTCAAACACCTATATATAGCCATACCAAGTTTTCGCGTGTAGCTATTTTCAGCTGTCGACGTGTCGTTTAACTCGTTTAACCAAGCTCCAGCGTTAAAATAAAAGCGAAAAAAAGATGCCGAAATTGATTTCTGATGCCGCTGTAAGTTGCTGTTTTTGTTTTTGTTAGCGGGTATTTCGAAAGCGAATTAACGACACCTGCTCACAGATTGTTTCGGATAAATTGTATTTTGGCTACTTTGGCAATAGAGGCGTTAAGTAAATGCATTTCAGCTACAAAGCTGTCGAAGTTGCTCAACGAGCGTTGATTCTAGAAAGAAAATGGGATCAACTCTCGTGGGTGGAAGCATCGTCAAGGACGGCTACTTTATATCGATTTACAGCTCGACCGTTTTATCGCTATGGGAGTTGCCTGTTTCGTATTGTGACAAAATATATCTCAAAACATGTAAATGTTTTGCCACGATAAGAGGATTTAACGACGGATATTATTTTCTTTATTCTGATTTTTTCGTCACAAATTTCTTTAGGATGTGATTTTTTTATCTGTCGACCAGACGATGGAGGAAATTATGTCGTCGGAAAATAAAACCTTCACCGGCCTTATCGATTTATTCGATATATTTCAATGGCAGAAATGCAGCTTAAACTCGTTTCATTTAATTCGGTGTTACATATTGCAGTAGTATACTTAGCCACCAAAATATCAACTTTTGTGTTCCTAAAAAAAAATACTTTTCTGTATAAAAATCTACATGCGGAGTTCCGCTACATGTTTAAAAAGTAGTAACTGCGTGGGTTATGGCAGCTTTACGCTTTTTACGGGACAATGTCAGCCGCTAAAGATATAATGCCGTCGCTAATGTCTTCCGTCAGCGCGTTCTCTCTGTAACCCCTGGGGCGCTAATTATTGTGGTCGCCGCTGTTTGCTAAGGGCACTAAAGAGTATTCTCTGCGCCACTGTCGGAAGTAATTATCATTGACCCCCTTTTGTTACTCCGCTGCGAGGAATCTCTAACGTATCTCTGTGAATCGAACTTCAGGGGAAATAAAACCTCCAGTTGAGCAACAGATCGACGTGTTGGAACACGGACGGGAAAACGTAATTCTCTAGTTAGCGGGAATTCGAGCAATCGACAGCTTGATTTATTACAGCAAGGAATAATAGACGAGTATGTAATTCTAATCTTGGAGGGAAACTTATAATAGAACGACAGGTCGATGTTTAGTATTCATGGGAAAAATAAATTCTCATAAGTCGAGCCATAGAAAAATCTATTATTGAAAAAATCGATCAATTGAAAAATCGATCAATTGAAAAATCAGTCTATTGAAAAATTAAATAATCGAAATTCGAGTTACCGAAAAATCGAGTTATCGAAAATAGAATTTCCCGAAAAATCGAGTTATCGAAAATCAAATTATCCGAAAAATCGAGCTATCGAAAATCGAATTATCCGAAAATCGAGCATCTAGTTGTCGAATAATCGAGCCATCGAGAAATCTAGCCATCGACAATTCAAACTAAAGTGCGACAGTAATGTCGAATGCTTAGAACGTACCGTTAGGAGAAAAAACAAATCTCCCACAAATGGTACTACCCAAACAAAGAACCCACCCCGCAGAGTTATCATCACGGATGCGAGACGTGGACCGTTAAAAAAAAACGAAGTTAACCGAGTAAAAAGATCCCGAGAACGTGGCGCGGAAGAAAAGTCCCCTTAAAAAAAGTCCCTCGCGCCATGCGAAAGAACAAACAGGCATGTCGACGGGGAATTATGAGAGAATTTATTTTTTAAGGCGTCTACGAGAGAATAATCCTCAAAAGGAGTCGCAAGATTGAGAGACGCTGGGGTTTAGAGTTGCTGCGACACAACCCCTTAACGATGTAATCCTGCGACGATCCTTCGGAAGAACCCGCTCTTAAAAGGAAGGGGTAAAAATTTTCGGCACTTCGTAAAAAGTCACGAAAAATCGACGAAGGCAACTAAAAGTCCTAACAATCTCGCGACGTAAAAACATCGATTCATATTTTTCAGACCTCGAAAAAAAAATGGGCTTTCTTTTTTTTTACGACGATTCGTGACAAAAAATATCGTTCATTTTTTTATTAAAGGGAGCTTCGGGATTTTTCGCATTTAAAAAATTTTGCTTTCGCTTTTAACCCAATTGGCCCGGGCGATTGAAACGAGGTCCGATCCCTACATCGCGATGCATTCCGATAAAAGCGCACCCGATGACCTGGATAAGCCGTCTTTTTTTTCGACCTTTTTTCTTTTTTAAATGGCCGCGCTAATGCAATTCATTTCTCTCGACCACCGTTGTGCAATCGGCGGAATCGCAAATGGCTACCTCCTCTCCCACTCCCTTTCTCTCTCTTCTCGTCAGAAATATTCGCTATCGGTTTCTAGTCTTCCTTTTTATATCTTCCGTCGTATTTTATTCGCTTTCTTTGTCTATTTTCTCGTGTTTTAGAGTCGGGCCAATGTAACTGGAATCTAACCTTGAGTTTGTATCGCAGGGGAGATACATTCGAACCGAGGTAGATCGAGGCGTCGAGTGTGCGTTTACAGTAAAGAGAATCTATTTAACTCGACCCCCAAGGGAAAATGGAAAAATTACAGGTATTGAATCTTCCGAGTATCGCATATTGTGTTGAAAGTATATGAATTAGAACGGGAAAAATGTCATTCGTCTAATCGAAAATCCATGTTATAGACGTTCGAGCTGTGCAGGTTCGCCTTTTTTTCGAGTATTTTTAAGCTTACAGAGGTTCTTCCGTATTCTTCCCACTATTACTCATATATTTGAAATTTAATAACTAGAATTATTACTTTATTCCTTCAAGGTTGCATTGGAAGGATTGCCCTGTAATCAGCTATAATCGTTTGGCCGGGATTGCTATTGCACCATACCTATATCGCATAAAATCTCTTATTAGTTTGTCATATCGCATTTGGATAAAAAGGGCAAATAATTCCTTTCTGTTCTACCTTCCATTTCAACGCATTTCCTTGCGCAGTGTTGTCTTTACCCCACGATTTCGTGCTATATACTTTTCACCTTGTTTCTCTATTTTCCCCTCATATTTCATGCTAGATCTTTCTCCTTTTATCTCTGTGTAATCTGTCTCTCTCTCTCTACCTCTGCGTGTCTCCTCTCTCCCGTGCTCTCCCATCGTGAAGCAGAGAGTGCCTCGTAAAACGCGTCGAGTGGGGAATAAAAGCAGAAGTGAGGCGAGGCGCCTGGATCTCCACACACACGCTGAAGCCGCGGGAATAAAAATAGTCACGTGACCTGTAAATGCGTCCCTTAGGGCGCCCTCTCTCTTTTTTCTTTAACCCCATCTCAAAACCGTGCTTCTCTCTCTTTTCGTGTCTCCCTTTCTTCTTCCCACTCCCTCCTCTCTCTCTCTCTCTCTCTCTCTCTCTCTCTCTCTCTCTCTCTCTCTCTCTCTCTCTCTCTCTCTCTCTCTCCCTCCCTCCCCCCCCCCCTCTCCTTCCCTCCATCTCTCTCTCCCACTCTGCACCTTTTCCACTCTTCTTCCCTCTCAATCCCTTCCTCTCTCTCTCTCCTTCCCTCTTCCCTCTCTCCTTTCCTCTCTCTCTTCTCCTTCCCTCTCTCTATTCTTCCCTCTTCTTCCCTCTCTCTATTCTTCCCTCTTCTTCCCTCTCTCTCTCTTCTCCTTCCCTCTCTCTCTCTTCTCCTTCCCTCTCTCTCTTCTCCTTCCCTCTCTCTCTTCTCCTTCCCTCTCTCTCTCTTCTCCTTCCCTCTCTCTCTCTTCTCCTTCCCTCTCTCTCTCTTCTCCTTCCCTCTCTCTCTTCTCCTTCCCTCTCTCCTTCGCTCCTACTCTCTCTCCCTCCTCTCTGTCTGCATGGCTCTATCCCTCCATGTCCCTCATCTACTGGTCTCTATTTTTCTCTGTGTATTTCGGCCCGCCTCCCATCTTTTTCTTTCGGTCTCTTTTTTTCCCTTATTTTCCCCCATCCTTTCTTCTCCGCGTCTGCTTCTTGTATATCTCTGGCAGTTTTTGGGTCAGCTCTTCGCCCTCATCTCACAGCTTTGCTCTTTCTTTCTCTCTCTTGTCTACCTCGTTCGCCTTTACGCCCCTTCATTTTTCCTCGCTTCTGACATGTACGTTTCCCAATTTTTTTCTCTCTGACATGTTATCTCTGTATTTTTGCTCTTTTACAACCGAATTTCTCATTACTGTTCTTCTTCGTGTGCGGTTTTTCCTCCGTCCATCTGCGTCTTATTATTCCTTCATTCTGTTGCCCAGTCACTCTTTATCTGTCGTTCTTTTTCCTCTCTCCCGTCCCTTTTCCTCCGTCTCTCTCCTTCCACACTCTTCCTACCCTTTCTCTCCACCTCTTCCTCCCTACCTTCTCGTCCCTTCCCTCTCTATTTGACCCCATGTTCCTTTCTCCATCCCTTTTCCCCTCATTCCCTACTTTTCCCGCTATCTCCCAATTTCTCCCTACCTTCCCTCTCCCTCTCCGTAGCTCCCTCCCTACACGACGCTTTCTCCTCTCTATCTCTCTCAACGCCTCTGTGCATTTATCCTACTTTATCAATCCTCTCTTCCCAAATCTTCCTTCTTTCTGACCCCCCCCCCCCTCCCCTCGTTGTGCCCCTTCTTTCTTTTTTCTCGCTCCTCTTCTCATCTATTTCCCCTTCCCTCCGTCTCCCTCCCACCTCCCTTCTCTCGTCCCGTTTTCTCCCTCACCCTACCCTCTCTCGCTCACCCTACCCTCTCTCGCCCTCTTTCCCCTTTTACCGGTCTAAGAAAAGAAATAGGTGTAAGAGGGGCGTGCGTGGCGGGGAAGGGGGAGTGGCGTCGGGGGATGAGGGTGGCGTATTTAAGGGGAGCGCTTCGTGGAAGGGGAGAGGAGGTGGGGGGAGTGAGGTGTGTGGGGGATTGGGGGGAGGGGGGGCGCAAATAGTGGGATGTGCGTGGGCGGTTCAGAGAGGCGGCGGCGGGGGTCAAAGACATCTGGTATGGGTGGCATTGACGATCGGGGGGCATTTTACGTACGGCGACATAAGGCGTGGGTCAATACATTAGTTTCAATCCTAACATCGAAGAAGTGTTTGTTTTAAAGGGGTTGCGTTCATTAACGCTTCTCACTCTATATTTCGTCTCTATCGAGTAAAAACGAAACACGCACCTTTGCGTTGTGTTTACGAGTTTTTTTGTCCGTGTTCGATCTGATTTTTTTACCTCTTTCTCCCCCCTCCCCTCCCCCCTCCCCCTTTCGATCCTTCCCCCGAGGGAAGGAAATGGGGATTGTTTTTATTTATTTGGTTTCGCGGATTCAACTCGACGCGGTTTCTCGGAGTGGATTCGTTTTCTTGACTCCCCGCGATGCTTGTTGAGTTTAGCTTGTTGGCGCTTTCACTGCGAGGTTCTATTCGATGGAGACCACTTAGCGGTTCGTGAAGTCCTTAAGCTTATCCAATAAGGCCGCCACTGGTTGCGTGTAATTGAATCGAGAATTATCGTGCTCGCCTTATGGCTAAAATCGAATTCAGAATGCTTTTCCAACGGGCATGGAAACCCGACTACTGTTTCTAACATTCGTTGAATTATAAAAATAGACTTATGACCAAAGAAGGTTTCTTTATAGTTGAAATATGCATTTTTTTACTGTTGGTATCTAGATTGTCTATTTAGAGGAATATGTTTAACGTATGAGGAACGATTTGAAGTACCATATTAACGATACATGCTTTGAATCTTTCGCAGTTAATGCCGTAATGTATATGTTTTGAAACAGTTTGGAGGAAATGGCGACCTGATCACCACAAGTTTAGAGGACATCGGAAACCTTTTATGCACCGAGACCTTGACTCAAGATTTTTCATCGCTTAAAAATTAAAATTCAGGGTTATGTTCGGTGGAACCTGTGGTTTGGATATTTTTCTCTCGATGCTGCTTAGAATCAATAAACTTCATTCATTCCATCTGGGGAAGATGATGGGAAAAGCAACTGGGAGGATATAACCGGAAGGTGGGAAACCGACGATGTTGATTCATTCATCGCGTATCGTAAGTTTGATCGTAAAATTTGGAGAGATGCGTGCGTTTCGTACAAGTTTACTCAGCAGTGAGTGAATGCCCTTTGACTTTGAGGGCGGAGGAAAGGCTGGAGAGCGTCAAATTCGTGAAGAGAATTTGTGTGCGCGGGGGTATCGTTTTATTTGCTCTTCTAATCGCATCCGGTAGGACCTCCGTAACGTAGTTAACGGTATACTCGGTTTCTAATCTAGCTGGCTTTTCCTCGTGTACATACATAAAGAAAGACTCTCCGGTTAAAATATGGAGGGCATGGTTGGCGACACTTTAAAATGATCGAAATGAAACACTATCGAAAAGGTCACATTGTTTTACTCTGCATTATCTTGATTTTATGTTATGTTTAACGGAGTTTGTGATTATTTTGTAACCCGGCTAGGTTTCAGACTTCTCTTAGTGTTCTTCTTTCATATGTGCTAGGTCAGAGGTGGGCCAACTACGGCCCGCGGGCCACATCTGGCCCGCGAGAGCGCTTTATATGGCCCGCGATGTCTTTATAAAAGAGAACCGTGAAATGTGAAACAGTAAATTTCACATTTGTTGGTTAAAATTATGGCCGGAAAACCTTATATAGCGAAGCTTTTGTATTAAAAATGTATTAATAATTGATTTTCGCTAATATGCCCCTTCGCATTCTCTCAAATAACTTCCTATGTGAGACCAAATGTGGCCCGCCTCGTAAAAAGTTTGCCCATCCCTGTGCTAGGTAATACCTTTAACTACTGAAGTTCAGTGTACGAGACATCTATTTTATAGAGTTAAATTATCCGCCATTTTCTTTTCCGACAGTTTACATTTTACAAATATATAAAGTAGTATTAAGTTTTTCTTTTGATTGTTCTTAACCCTCGTGGCATTATTAAACACGCAGTATCCAATTGTAGATATAGATAGCGAAAAAATAAAAAACAACAGTGGTCTGGGAGACAGACCGCACCTCAGTTACAGTGCTCTCATAGTTTTACTTCATTTGTTGAAAAGGTTAAAATAAATATCTAGATGCGCTATTGGAGGCCGCAAATATGAGTATGTAGTATAATCAGTTTCGAGTGGCACCTTTTTCACCATTCATTTTTTCCGCGCGCCGCATTTACGCCCTCGAAAATCGTGCGTGTAACTATGATGGCAGTCGAATGAAAGAGGACGTATAAATCTAAAAGACAATACGTTTGCGATTTCAAAAGGACTCCATTCGCTAATCTCCGCTGGTCCTACCCACAGCGTCCTTGGTGTTTTACGACTCGGGAATGATAAACGATTTTGGCGACCGAATATTTTGTACTCCTGTTGGCGTCAAACAATGGTCGTCTATTTCGCTTATTTATTTTCCTTTTGTCTTTTTTCGAAATTGGTCGTCGGATAAAGCGCGGTGGATAAAACCTCAGCAATTTGAAATTTAATTCATAGTAACATTATCGGAAAACTTTTCCGTCGAAGTACGTTTCGGTCGTGCAACATGCGAATTCTACCTGCGCTGGCTTGTGAGGGTGTGTCGCCGTGGTCACGCATCGCCTTTTATTGAGCGCTTTAAAAACGTTCTTTTTAAAAGTTTCGTACTTTTAATCGTTTCCTTTGTTTTTTACTCTCTCATGTACGAAGTATATTGAGAAAGTATTGTAATCGCGAAAAAATTCGACCTCGAAATTTTTACGGAAATATACGTTTTAGGTGTAGCTGAGTTCGAAAAAGTGGTTTTCGCAATGCCGTCTGTCTGTTACTGGCTCTAGATCCTAAACGGTAGTGCGAAAATGAATGAAATCTCGTACTTAGGCATTTTATCATACAGAATAGAAGCTATGAAGAAATGGTTGACATCGCTCAATAATTAAGGGTAGTTTATTCTACGCATTTTAAACAATTTGATTTTATCAAAAACTGCTCTAATGATTTTGATCAAATTTCGTACCGTTACTTGAGTATACGTCATAAATAATACTACATAGTTCATATTTCTCAAAAAATGAATATAAGGCAAGTTTATTCTTGGGTAACTTTAACAAAAATTGGATTATCTAAAAACTGGCTCATACGATTTTCATTTTCTAAAGATAACTAAACGACGCATTAGTATATGAGAAAGTTTGTACAGTGTATGTTGTACCGATTTTTTATATATTGTCTCCGCGTAATCTTGTTCAGAGGATTGGCCGAAAGTCAACCGTCGTTAAACAACACTCGGTAGTCTTGAGATGTTACTCTCGCGGCGTGACATCTTTTACAACGCGTTCTATTTCTGCGCCTTATTATATTATGACTAATTCCGATTCCATTCTCATGATTAACTCTGGTATCCGAGGGAAGTGTTGCGGTTGGCAGGTGTCCACGCTAACCTTCTCCATCTCGCAAAGTCTTTTTAAAAACTCGCTCTCTCCGGAGATGGAAGATCTAGGGTGAAGGGGGAAGAAAAACAGAGAGGATGGGGAGGGAGATATGTAAGGAGGTAGATGAAAGAGGGAGGGAGGGAGAAAAGGGGGTGGGAGGTGGTGATGGAGGATAAGGGGTAAGCGGTGAAAATAGAGGGAGATAAAGAGAAGAGAGAAAACAAAAGAGTGAGGGTGGGGGAGAAAGGAGATGGTTCGTAGGCAAGGCTGCTGCCTTGGGCAGGGTGCGTTTCTTAAGAGGGAGCCATTTCCTATCAGCGCGTGTGTCCTCCGCTCCCTCCTCCCCTTCTCCCCGGAAGTGACGTCACTCTGTCCTATTCCGTCCCGCCCCTGTGGCTCCCGGAAGTGACGCAACATCTATTGCATGCGGTATTGGCCGTGTGGGTGGTGGTTGTTGTGGGAACTCACCTGGAGGCGAGCTGTTGAGTCCGGGAAGGAAGTTAAGTGTATTCGGAGATAATGAGAAAGGATCCTATGAGCGAAGGAGAGAGGGGTCAGTGTTGGCGATTGACCTTTTAAATTTTTATATATATATTTCTTTCTCGGGGTGCCGCGTGTTTAAGTTTTGGTGTTCTTTTATTTCTATATATTTTTATTGTGGAATATACGAAGGTCTATAGCTTCCGCCGTCGAGTAAGTACGAAAATTTAACTTCTGTTATGAATTTTTTCAACAGTATAGAGCAGGGGTTCTCAACGCGGTGCCCGCGGGCGCCGTGGCGCATGCCGAGGTTGGTTTTACTGTCCTCTTTAACGCTTTAAGCTCTTGTGACTAATAGTTGAGCGTCTACAGAGTGCTGGCAAGTGCTAATATAATAAGACTTCATGGCTCTGTCTAATAGAATTTACATGCGATGTATTTTCAGTTTTAACTCGCAGTTTTATTCGCCAGGGCAAGAACACTGGCGCCCGCCGCTTGAGCTTTAAAATCGAATGCGTCCTTGCCCGCATAAAGGTTGGGAGCTCCTGGTATAGAGGTTGAAAAATCATTCATTTTAAAATCTTGTTGTTTAAATATCGCTTGCACTGTTGCAATTGGTGAATGAAAAAGCGTTTTAAGACTGGTCATTTAAAGTTATTTGAGTTCTTGAAGAAACTGTTGTCCTTGGTAGAGGTGGTATTTACGTATCCTACAAGAAAAGTCAGTGGGCTTTTAAAGCATCTTTAAGAAAAAAATGTCGTTACTCCAGCATTAGAGAATTAAATTTGGATATTTTCAATACGCCGGAAAATATTAACTTCTGGAGTTTTTAGTTTTGGGGAGCAGTACTGAGGTTCTAGTAATAATAATTACCGCTAAGGTAAAATACGCGAGGTCGATTGTAATACAGTACTCAGCCCCTAATCCGGAAAGCGTGGGTCCATATTTTCCGGATATAAGGTTAAAAGGCCAAGCACTAAAGGCGATTTAAATAGTTAAATAAACCAATGTTAATGGAAATGAGAGAAATGGTACCTGTACTACTTCCTAGAATAATTTTACATTGAATCTCATCTGAGGGTGTGGGCGAGCTTTCGAACGGGTCGATTTAACAATATCTGTTTTTCAAGTGAATCCAATTTTGGAAACTACGAATAAAAGGTTGAATGCTTCATAGAGATTCGGTTTTCCTAGATCAGTTATGTGCCTCTAAAGTCTCAAACAGTCCGGAAGCCAATTCAAAAAGTACGGCCTTTTCAGTGGGTGGCAGAGAAAGTGTAGACAAGTCAATATTGGAATAAAAGAGAGAGAAATATTTAATAATTATGGATTCTATGGTAATGTTACTCTATTACAATGTATACCATTTTGAGTCGTGAGTTTTTAAGTTTCAATTATGTGCTTAAGCTCTTTGTTATGATAATCGGTCTGCCATGTGTATTGTAATTATTATATACCAGCGGTCCACATACGGTATACGGAAATTATTATGAATGCAGCCTAACTCAGAATGAAATATTTGGCCTCCTAGAAATTTTAGTTTGGCACTCCTGATTTAAGCATAACTAGTGCAGAGTGTAAATATTTTTATTTATTTCGTGAGTTGTTGCATGGTGAATTTATCCCGTTCCACCCTGCTTTGTCGATTTGCAGGATTATATTTGGAAATTCGAGTCGCGAGTTTCGGCGCTTGGACGCGAACATTTACGTCGGCAGTTCCGAGTGGGTAGTGAAAAGAGGTATTCGATAGATTCTTATCGTACCTTGGCAAATGCAATACTCTTATTATCGTTAATGCTTCGGAAAGGAAAACAAACGTATTCGCTGTCAATCCTCCTTCCGTCCAACCGGCCTCTGATTAAATGTTTAATGTATGTGAAGATTCCATGCATTATTTATGTAATAAGCTGCAAGGTGACCTTTATCGGTGACGTTGTGAAATCCACTCCGGCGCTCTCGTCAAATTATAATTTCAAATGTTAACATGTCCCCTCTGCTGCTGTTTCGACGATGAAGACGCCTTAAATCCTTTGTTTAGGCGTAAATGCGACTCTGATAGATCTCGATTCAACGTATCGATTTTGGTAAGGAAACGGATGATATTTTCCCGTCCGATATTTATGGAAATTCAACGGCCACGCACGGAATTATTTTTTTGTGGGTTCATAAAGGCGTAAATTTTCATTTCTCTCGCCAGAAAACGCATCGTAAAAACAGTTTTTTTTTTGCATGTGGGATTGCGTCATTTCGGTTTTTCTCTATTTCCAGAATGAAAGCACTTAAAAGTAGTAGTACCTGTCCTCTTTCCTCCCATCCTCTCTCTCACCCCTTCGTAATGAGTCTCTCGATCCCTTGCTTCGTCGATTTGAGCCTGTTTCGTGCGAGAACGTGAAAAATGGGCTCACTTCAGTTCGAACGGCGGGCGAAAATATCCCATAATCTCTTTACAGACAAAAAAAATACGGCGGGCCAGGCACCCCCGAAAAGTTTTTAGCGAAATTTAGTGCGTATATATCCATGCCGTTGAAATTTATTTGCCTCGATCGAACTCGGTAAAAGTAAATGCGGTAGTCCCTTGCGCGAGGCGAGGGATTAGGTTTTTTTTTTGGAAAAGACCGCGTTGAGTAGAGAACCGCGTTCAAAAGGTTTAATACCGAATGGAAAAAATCGCTAGTTGGCGTAGGCTTAAGAGGTTTCACAAGGCACGCTCGTCGTAAAATGCGGTTCGCTCTCGATTCAGGACCGTGTATTATTAAAGTGAATACTTTGGTGGGGTAAAAAGTATAATAAATAAACGTGCATAAACAAATCCGTGTTGGGGAAGTGAGGTTTCGACGGGAGTTTACTTTGATTAGTATTATTTACCGTTATATTTGGTATGCTTGTTCACGCGTTGCATACGATGTGGAATGAGCCGAGAAATGGATGTAAAATATCGGACTCGACTTGTGAATCGACTTCCGATTCTGCTTTTAATAGATTTCTTTGTCCCAAGTGGGCTGAAAATATTATTATTTTCGGTCGTTTACTGGAAATTCTGCTGGTAATCCAGAGCTGAGGGAAGGCGAAGTAATTCGAATTATACAACTTTATTTAATAAAAAATAATAATTGGATAAATATCTTGGAGGCATCGAAAATTAGGAGTATGTTGGTTATATAGATTCTATTGCGCGTCTTGTAACGCGTAGGCTCATTTCAGATGGCTGCTTGTATTTTCAAGTGTTGTCAAGGATACGTACTATGAAGCCACAAACAATTGGCTCGGTTTTCGTCTACGGGGTTGATGTTTATTCATTAATCAGTAAAGGTATATCAATGGAATTTATGGTATTTCCTGAATAAAAACTAAAGGTTTTTGTTTCGCCCTGGATGACATCGTTAGGAAAGTGCTTGTTTCGTGTTTGAGGTAAGCCAAAGGTAGTCACATGTCCTTTGAAACAATGCCCCATTGAGTCACCGCTAATCCCACCTTTCGATCACATCCTCGCCCCACCCCCGCCACATTTCACTCGCTATTCATCCGAGTATGCGCCACCATCGCTCATCGCTCTCTCCCTCCCGTTCGATCTTCCTCTCTCTCCATCTTTCTCTCTTCCTCTCCCTCACTCTCTCTTCCTTTCCTTCCCACGCTATTCATTTCCCTCCCTCCCTTTCTCTCCACCCCTTCCCATCTATTTCCATCCCTTTCTCTTTCCTCTCCCTCCTTTCCTTCGTCCTCTTTACCGTCTCTCCCTCCGCCTCTCTTTTTCTCACCCTTTCCTCTTTAACTTCCTCTCTCCGATATTCCTCTCCCTCTTTCGTATCCTCCTCGCTCACCTTTCGTGTCTTCCTCTCGCCCTAACTTCCTCTCCCTCTTCATACTCTGCTTTCTTTCCTCCCTCTTATCTTTTCCGCTGTTTATGTTTTCCTCTCTCTCTTTTTCATCTTTCCCTTTCTTTCTCCCCCTCCTATCTTTTTTCCTTTCTCCCTTTATATCTTTTTCTGCGTTTACCGATTTCTTTCCCTCTGTCTCTCTTCCTCTCACTCTTTTCATCCCTCTCTCTCAACACTCACATTCAACCCTCCCTCTCATTCAAACCTCTTTCCCTCATTCAAACCTCCCTCCCTCCTTCAAACCTCTCTCCCTCCTTCAAACCTCTCTCCCTCTTCATCTCTATCCCCCTCGCTTCCTTTCTAATGTCCTCTCTCGTCCCTTGATCCAATGCTTTCCCCTCTTCTCCAAACCCATCCAGAATTCAAGGAGCCTATGAATACAGCCGCGTCCATCAAAACACCTCGGCAGTCATCGAAAGCGTTCCTCAAATGCAGAAGGAGATTGAGGGTGGAGATGGTGGTTGGAAGAGGGGACGAAGCGGGTGGAACGCACAGACCAAAAATTGCTCACTTCCTACATCGCTCATTGCGTATTGTCCTTGGAATGAAAGCGGTACCTCCAAAACGATCGGTTATGGACTCAATTTCGCGGTCTTATGAGCACGATCGCGTCGATCCATATAATGAAAGGGATCCCGCACGCCCTCCGACGCATTTCTTTTCGTCTGAAATTGCTGCGTTCGAGACCGGACTTAATGAAAATGAAAGGCCGGGCTGTTTCTTTGAAAATAAAACAGCGGAAATAGTCAAACGGCGATCAATTTCGCTTTATGCGTTTAGGGCGCGGGTGGGGTTTTTTTTTTAAAGTGGTTATGCAGCTGACCCTGTAGAATTGGAATTTTTTTCAATGCTTAAAGATTTTTTTCCCGTGTTTAACCTTATAAAGTTGGTTAGATTTCTTGACTCAAGTTTTCGTTTACTTAAGTATTTTTCTTATCAGGTATCATTGCTTCCTCTATTTCGATGCGCTGTAGTCCATTATGCGATATTTATTTTTAAAATGAGGAAAATGTAACGGCCAACAAACCATATCCAGACAGAATTCAACACGCAAATTGCTGGGATAAACCATTTTAAGAAGACCAGCAGTCTACGTAACCTTTCTCTTTTATGATGCGGAAAGTGTATTAAATGTTTGGTATTTTTGATAGCCAAAATTAGGCTTTAACTTTAACATGACATGAAATCGAATTTCTAAAGCGAGAAAATGGAGTACGAAAACGATTCGACGTAACGTGACTTCCACACGCAAACTGCTGCAATAGACTATCTTTAGGGAGATCGACAAACGTGATAAACTTTCTTTCATGATGATGAAAGTGAATGGAACATTTTTGAAATTTTTAGCCAAAAATGTGCTTTCTCTATATATGCATTCTCTGAAATTGTTATCCTTAAACCCGAAGGAAACCATAAAAATATATCGTAAATTTCAGTATAGGATTTGAAGGAATCATAAAGGAATACTAACGAAAAAATATTTCCATATTATCGAAAATTCGAGTTATGGAAGTTTTACTCTTGTACACGGAAACATCTGTTACGGGAACGCGACCTGTTCTTAAGAAAATGGACGTCTACAAGAGTAGTCGTTGAACTGTAGAAATAACTCTGGTAGAGTATTCTAAGAAAAATTGGTATTTAATATTTAACTAGAAAGGTGATATGATCATATTGCAACTGGGATGCGGTCTTCCAGACCGCTTTTGTTTTAATTATTATTTACACATTTGTTATATCTACACATTAGTTATATCTACAGTTGGATTTTTCGTGTTTAATGATCTGTCACGAGGGTTAAAGTAAAATACATAGCTAGCGGAAAGTCAAATAACGGGTTAGTTTGAAACTATAACTTGGGTGTGTTTCACAAACCGCACCTCAGTAATTAAAGGTTCAGGGTTAGCCTACAAGAGAATTTTCAATAGTTTTTATGGCTTGTAATTTTTGACACTCGCCATACCATTGATGTTTATTCATTCATTATTAATTTTGTTCCTTTGAGTTTTTAATGACCTAATTAAATCCGATATTATGATTTTTATTTACAAACTCTTTAACCAACTGTTATAGTAGATAATGGTAACGAATTCATCGATCAAATATTAATTTAAATTTATCATTGCGTTTTCTATTGCTTTGCGGTCCCAATAGCCTCGTAGCTAATTGGCAGCGAAATCCTAAATATTCGATCTTTGCTGTACCGTCGCTGCTGTCGTTCCATACTCGAGTTAATGGACTATACGCTCTATATCAGGCCAGTCAAACTGGCGAGCTGCTTGCGGTCTAGTCAGTGCCTTTCTGCGGCCATCATGTTACATTTTGCATTAACAAACATAATATATATATTTTTTAAATACGTTGATTACCTACAAAGAAGAAGAATTTTGTACGATTAAGTTGTAATGTAATACATTTTCTTGGTTATTGCTCTTAAGTAATTCCAGAGAAAATCATATGCTTATTTCGACAAGAAAGCAGCCCTCATCCGTGGTAATTAATCGATAGTAAATTCTAAAAGCTAAGGTGCCGTCGGTGAATCAGCACTGATGATGTCTAGTTTGTAACTGAAATGAACGTATGGGTTTCCCAGCCTATTTATGACTATTGGAGTGACATGGTTTGTCATGTGAAGATGAAATTAACCTCAAACGCTTATAATTCCAATGCGGCCCTGAGATGACCCATCGAGTTTGACGTAGGTATCTGATCTATATTTCAACCCTCAAAATTAACGCTTCTGTCAACATCTCAGAATAAAGTAGAATATGGGCCCCACGTTCTAGTACTGACGAAGGCGCGGAATAGAGCCTTGAGGGACTCATTAACCACTTCTCTTATGTCAGTAGTGGAATGGGAGGTACGCAGTTGCAGCAGAACTCTCTTTCGTCCTTCGTAAAGGGACGTCAAGCTCTGTTGCTCTTACTTGGTACGTTTCATAAGAACGGGATGGAGGTGGTTCTTTTTTTTTTCTTCTCACTCATGTGAGTTTGTGAAGGCGTGAGCTAAACGAGGGAGTGACATCTCTTCCGTCGGAACCGTGTGTGCGTGGGTCTGTTCTTTGCCATGTATCCATGCTCTCGTAAGAGTTCCGCGAAAGAAAACATCATCCCCGAACCGTTCGTCATTTTATTTTTCGGAATTCGCTCATCGTTTCGCTCGTAAGTGTTAAGGTGGAGCTGTATTTAGTCCGTGATGCAATCGAAGGTGTCAAAAGTGAGGTCGAACTTCTTTTCAGCAAATGACGAAAAAATAATTTTTTCCTTTTGAAATAGGTTAAAATGATAACTTAATTTTACACTGGAACTTTGATACCTTGAAATTGTAGAGGATATAGTAAAAGTTTAATTTATCGAAAATTTAAACAAATTTGAAAATCTCATCGTATACAAATGCCATAGGAACCATATATAAAGTGGAAAGAAATAAGAAATTGTATAATTAAAATGTCTACTTAGACTCGCGGAAAAATCGAGTTATTTAAGTATGAGTTTTAGAGGTTGGAATGTAATTTTAGAACATTTAATGGAATTGAAACGAAGTTAGAGTAGAAAATGTGTTTCTTAATCTTTTTCCGTAGTTATGGAATTCTGTAAAAAAGTTTATTTAGTGAATTTTGTTTGAACTTCTTTGTCTAGAAATTCTATAGTATTCCAATTTTCGATAATCGATTAAGGTACTTTTTCCTATTAGTAATCTTTTTTCGATAAATCGATTTCTCTAACCTCGATTATTTGCCTTGACTGAAGGTTACAGATGTATAGGTCGGCTAAGAATCGCAACTTCTTTGCATGCCTTTATCGAATGATATAATTCTCTGAGAAAAAAGTTGAGTGAAAGGTGTATAAATCCATAAAAAAATACAAAAAAAACTCTAGGTCTCGTGATGTAGATACTGCGCGCGCGGTTTGTAAAGGTTATAGGGGCGCGGGACATTAAAAAAATAATAATAATAAAATGCGCGCACTGGAAATGCGATCGCAATCTCTCTTTTCCGGTTCGGTAACCTCGAGCGAACGCAATGATAATGACAATCCCTGCCGATTCCGGACGTGACTATAGGAAACGAAGATAAATTCCTTTCTTCGCATCGGGGTATATAGCGTCGAAAAATATTTTTTTCCTCCATATTTATTTGAAACCCATAAATTCGACAGATGGTTATATTTCACTCGGAAATTGATGGGACATTTGTGTAAGACGAGAGTATAAATTCTCGATGAAAACCTTTTCTTGGAATAGGGAAAGATTTCGTTCCGATTTTTCTTATTCGGTAACCCCTCGCGTATCTCATCCTCTTTATGTTCCCTTATTCCTTCCTTCGTCTCTCTTACTTTTTTGCGCGTTTTCTTCTCCTTTTTCTCCTCACCAATCTCCGTCTACTGCTCCGGGGGATTTGTTTTGCATGCCCTGCACTTTCTCTAGGATTTAATTTGTGATCTTCTGAAAGAGAGAGAGAGAGAAAGAGAACCTAGATGTTTACTGGTGTCTAGTTTTTTTTAAGCGCCTTAGGCAGTTAGTTAATGCGAAGAGACCCACGTTGGCCTAGCCTCGACAATAAAGGGTACACTGATTTTTTTTTTACCCTTCGCCGTTCTCTTTCCGTCTCCCCTTTCTCTTTTTATCCCTAAGGATTTCTAGCTCAAATTTTAACAAGATATTTATGTACTGGTATTTGTGTTCATAAGCGATATTAAAGCCGTATTTATGCGGCGTTTTTTTCATAAAATTTCGTCCTTTTTGGATTAATTATAAGTAATGTTTCAGTTTCGTCCTTAATGAGGGCTCCTTTATTTTGTTTTCTCTCGATCGTCCTTTCTTCTCGTCTCCCTCATGTGGGTTAACTGAGTAAACAAAGCCGGATTATTCCGAGGCTTTTCCCTGTAATTTTGACATTCTTCCGTGTGTCTAATAAAGTAACGTTTCTCTGTTAAAGTTTACGAAGTGGAGTTGTAAGGTGGATTTTTGTAGTCGCGATTGATGGCGTTTATCTAATTACTCCTACGTCTTATTTTGATATGAAACTCGACAGGTGAGTCGGCGGCGTAAGGTATAGTGCACGGGTCGGCAAACGGACGATCTCGAAGCTTGTCGTGGTCGATCGCATAGGACTTATTTTGTAACGCTTAATAAATATATTTTAATTTATAACTTGTTTTTTTTCATCAAAACTAATACACACATCATAAGAAAAGGAGGTCGATCTTCAGATATCATTTTTTTTCAGGTAGCTCGTATGACCTAAAAGTTTGCCGACCCCTGGTATAGTGTAACAAACTACCTCCACTTAGTCTGCGGTCGCTGTCATGGTCCTCCTTTTTTTCTTGGACCCTTGATGTGTGGGAATTTAGGGGGGAAAAAACGAACCTCGGTAACGTTCCGTCCTGTAATCGATCTCGCGTGTCCTATCTTTGTCGTAATTCCCTACGATTTAGGAAGGAGTTTCTTATCATTCCGGAATCCTCGTCAGACAAATCCTCCAACCATTTTAGAACCTGGCTTCTAGTAATATTTTTTCTAATAATGTCCACTTTTTAAATCAATCAATCAAAATAAATAATAATAACAACAACAATAATAAAAAAACACGGCAGTTTCTGTCTTTTTGTCCGTCTTTGCAAATAAGATTTCAACTCACCGATCGGTGCTACCACCTTGCGGCAGTTATTATAACTGTTAGGAGCTTTCAGAAGACGGTCAGGCTATTTCCTCATTGTTTTATATTTTTTCCATTATTGTTACGTTTTCAATTGTTGGTGATAGAAATCTATCACCCAACATTTCTATCTATAATTCTTCCGTTGATATTTCAATGGGCATTACACTAGTTCTATAATAATGACGTAAGTCTTGGTTTTCTGTCGTAAATCTTTTGTAAATATATACTATGACTCATGTTTAAACATTTTAATCTCCGATGCCGTTATCACGCGATCTGTGTGATAAGTAACGTTGTTTTCTTTCTCTACATTTTTCTTCGCTCTTTCTGTCGTTATGGTGATACGTATCTCTCCGCGTAATCAGTACTTGGCCAATTCCGTTCGATTTAAATAACTCCTCCCCGCATAGCTACCACGTAATGAATTAAAATTTGTACTATGTCGGCCGTGGTAGAGGGATAGTTATCGTGCCTATCTCTTAATCATAAGGTCGCGGGTTCGAATACTGCTTTGGGCATGGATGTATGTGTTTGTCTTTGTTACTGTTAAAAGCTCTTCGTAAAAGGCCGTAGTTTTGCTGTTTAATAGCTATTGAAAATAAATAAATAATATGGAAATCCTTACAAATATAATCACTTTAAACGATTTGTACGATTAATCGTAACAAGTGAATTGATTCAATTTTTCTGGTTAATTGGAACAAATGAATCGATTCATCGACGGATCGGTAAGAGGCCCCCCCCCCCCCCCCCCCTCCCCAGGAGAAGGAGCCCTCTGGAAAGCATTTAAATGTTCAGTTTTCATTTTCGTTTACACTCACGCACACCATATAAAGGGCGCTCTTTACTTATTTTATCGAAAGATAATACTAATTTCTTATGATAATAACATGTTTGTTCATTACCTCTTCATATATTTCTCAAATGGTCTATCAATAATTCTCGCACCGAACCCCACTCAGCCGTAGCGACGGTAGTGTTAGTACTATAATTTTTATGCTTGATTTCACATTCCATATATATAGGTACATACAATGACATAACTGATATTTTAACTAGCAATATTGTTATAATACATGCTATACACTAGGTTTACTTTCCGGAAAGGAATGAATCACAGCTCTAAACCGATCCATTTACCACCTCTTGTAAAAACATCGACGCTATCACGTTTACATTACTCTCCGACTCCCTATTCAAATCTCGGGCGACTATGCCGGAAAATTCATTTTAGAGTTTTAAATAGAGTGGCCCTTTTGTCAACACCGACTATGCTATTATCCGCGTAACTTTTAAAAATATTTCAACCGAATAAAAGTTCCAAAGTGCGCTTGTTTGCAAATAAGCGCTCTTTAAAAAAATACTAAACGATTTATTCGGACGCGTGAACTCGTCTCACGCCGTGGATTAAAAAAACGACAGAGGGGGAGAGCTGTTTAATTAAAAATTCAACGGACGAGAATGTATTGTCGGCGTTTCGGACGTTTACGGGAGCAATTCTAGTAAGAACTTGACCGCGAGCGTTATAAATAAAAATCAGGGGATAGGGAGAAAATACCAAAATTCCGCCATAGCTTTATTTGCAAGGGTCCAAGGTTTCATTCGTTGATACAGCATCTTGATGGTAATGGTTTTCAGGCAGAGAGAAGGAGAGAGAGAGAGAGGCTGTATCAACATGCTAACCCTGATCGTGCAAATAAAAACCAGTGTGCCATTGTTGCAATGTTTGTCTTCTCGCGTGCTTTTATCCGAAACCTTTATTTGCTCGTTTTCGGTAATGTCCTTTTGATCTTTACTTCCCGTGTGCATGCAGCCTTTGTCTGTGCGTATTTTTTATTTAAAAATTTCCGCGGTTCTAACACTTAAAAGAACGTAGATTCGTAAACAGAAATATAAACGAATGAAATACATTTGCAATTCATCTTTTTGCCCGCCTTCCAAACTAATTAGATTCGTCTCCTACTTAAACGTTCGTCGGGTCGTTTCAAATGAATTTATGTCAGTGTAATGCCTGGCGAAATGTTTTATTAAAACCTTTAATGCCCAAAATTTCTCTCAAATGCTTTAAGCGAAATAGTGACGTCATATTTCTACAGAATGCAGTTTTTATGCATTATTAATAGGCCTGGAATTTTTTTCTGGAGATGTGAAAATTTCGTGTCCGTTATAGCATAGCATGCGCTCACAAAATTAACCGAGTTGGGATCTTAGATTTGTTTAGGGTTGGTTGGGTATAGCGATGGTGATTGTTTGTAATATTCCATAGAATCTGGCATTTCAGTGCATAAAAAACGAAATATGAAAAATTTATCTCAAATCCCAAGTCGTGCATTATGAGGGAAATTGTGTCGCGGCCGTATTCTTACGGAGTCCAGTTTTCGTATATGCATTATTAACCGGCTTGGTAAGTATTTTCTGTGGAAAATTTCGAGTCCATAACAATATGGCGTGCGCTTACAAAATTGAGTTGGGATCTTAGATTGTTTTCAGAGATGGCTAGGTGCGGCGTTGTCGATTGTGTGTAAACTACTTCCTTAGAATTCGGCGTTTCTATGCATACAAAACGCGAGAAACCAATTCCGTGCGTGAATTTTTCAATTCTTCGTAAACAAGTCTTTTCTTTCTCTTCCGTAAGATCTAATTTAAATTTTTTTTCTTAAGACCGAGGATCTCGGCCAACTCCCTCACTCTCTTCCTTATGGTTATATTTCTCCCCAAATTTCATATTAAAATTCCCGCTGTCGCTGTTATTCTGAAATACTGCGGGAAAATCCCCTCCAATGAATGGTTGCTTATTTTTCCTTTTAATGCGGTATGCTCGAGCGTGTTAGCTGTCTTTTTGTTTCGTCCTTCCACATATCAGGGTATATGTTGTTTTAGGACTTCTTTAAATAAATATGTGAAGTAATGGTAAACAGCTCTCGCTCTCTCTCTCTTCCACCCCTTCGTCCTCCATTTTCCCGCTTCCCTCTCCGGCAATATTTCCAACCCTTTCCCTCTGTCATACCCCAACCTAATCTCGACGCCCTCAGACTAACCCTCTCTTACTCTCCCTTTCCTCTCTCTCTCCCTCGTTTATTCCTATCTCTACTTCCTTCAAAATCCCTTCTGTATAGAGACCCTCCCACTCTCCTATCCCACATAATCGCCATCTTCCTCCGTTCCTTAATCCCTGCTTCTCTCTCTCTCCCCCTCCCTCTCTCCTTTCGCTATCTCTCGCTCCCTCTATCCTCGCCTTTCCAGTTTAATTTTCTCCTCCCCCCCCCCTCCTTTCCTTCTCTCTTATTCAGTTCTCTCCGTCCCTATTTCCTTATCTCTCCATCTTCTCTCTCTCTCCTCTCCCATCCCATTTTCCCTATGTATCTTTCCTTTTTTTCCCTCCCCTTTTCATATCTCTCTGCTCTTACCCATTCCCTTGTTCCCTTTTCTCCTTATTTTCTAAATTTCTGAATGTAAGAAGGGACTATATAGTCTCAGTTTCTCCCTCAGTAAAGTCGTTCGCCTGTCTTTCTCTCGCTCTCTCATTCTCTCTCCGTCTTATTCTGCCTCCCATTCTGTCCCCCTCATTCACTCCGCCTCTTTCTCTCACCCGCTTTCCTCTCTGCCTTGCTTTCCCTCATCTTTTCCTTAAATTGCTCCCTCAGTCTTTAATTCTCTGCTTTCCTTCTCTCCCCTCTTCTTTACTCTTTTCATTTCTCACTCCTCCGCGTCTCTATTTGATCTTCCCTCTTCTCTCGTGTCTTTTTCTACTGTCTCGCTTCCTATCTCTCCTCTTGTCTTACTGTAATCTTTTCCTCCGTCTTTCTCGGCCCATTTCTGCATCTTTTCTCTTCCACAATTTATAATTTTTGTCGACCTCATTTTACTCAATCATTTCTCCTTTTTAGATCCCTTTTCCACTCGTTTCTCGCCCCTTTTACCCTCCTTCCCTTTATCTGTCCCTTTCATTCATCTCTTAACTATGGATCCATTCATCCGTTTTCGATCTTAAAGCCATCTCCATAGCTTTCTCTCCCTTGTTCCCCTCTCTCTCCCCCTTCCTCCCGTTCTCTTTCAACTCCCACCCAATCCTCCCTTCTAAACATCTCCGTTTCGCAACACTTCCTCCTCTCTCCCATTTCAGCCCGTCTCGCAATATACCCCCTTCGATTGTTCTCCCTCTTATTTTCCCTCCACCTCTCTCTCTCCCTCCTTTTTCCAGTTGCTTTGAGCTCTTTTTTTTTGTCACTAGTCATCCAACATATGTGTATCTGCCCTTCTGGCTGCTGCCATTACCTGCCCGGAACTTTCCGTTATCATGCAGCGGGGTAATGTGGCAACGCTGCACCGGTGGAGAGGCAAAGCCATTGGACCAACAAGCATCCCCCTCTCTCTCTCTCTCTCTTCAACACCTCCCTCCCTAACCTCCTCTCCCACGGATTATACGTAAGGAGTCACTCGGTGGTAGTCTCATTCTCGGGCTTAGTAATTCACCTTCGGTCTTCGTCCCCGGTTCATTCCAGTATCATCTCTGTCGCTTGGCTCTTCTGCAGACGCGGACATTGTCGAGGAAGGGAACCTAAAATGGACGCGCTGACAGTTTTTCCTCCAAAATCTGGAGGGAAAAAAAAACTCGGAAAAAAAACCGATCGCGTTCGAATCAATCAATCATTCATTGTCACTTGACCACGTGATTGTCGTTTCGGGAGGGCAGCGAAAAAGGGGTCAAGGTCATTAAGAGGGCGTTGTCGTGGGTAAGGGAGACAAGAGGACAGGGCGGCGCAGGAAAGAGCTCGATTGTAAAAGCCTTTCTTGCGTCTAACGCATTCTCTCCTCGTATGTGCGGCTGGCTGCAGGGCAGGTGGAGGTATGGTAGGAGAGATCCATTCCTATCTCTCTCTCTCTCTCTCTCTCTCTCTCTCTCTCTCTCTCTCTCTCTCTCTCTCTCTCTCTCTCTCCCTCTCCCTCTCCATACCTCTGCCTTTCTTCTTACCCATCGAGGAACGAGGAAGGTGGTAGAAGTTGGGATGTTGGAAGGAGGAAGAGGGTAGAAAGTGGAGGAGAGAGAAATAGATAGGAATAGTTGAAAAGTCGTTTGGGAAATGGAAGGACGGGTTATGGAAATACTTTTGGTGGATGAAATAAAGAGAAAGAAACAGTTGAGATGTTTCTTTTTAATTTCTAACTTCTCAGGACATATTATTATAACTTTATCGCTGGAGAAAATTTCCTCCATGTCTATATAGTGTATCTATGTAGTTGGGTTTGAATCAGTCATAAAGTCAGGCTTCTGTAAGTCTATAACTCGAAGTGAATTCATTCTACAGGACAAAATCTTTTTCGTGTTATTTTTCTTCTATAACTCGAATTATCTCTTAAGCCCACTGAATTTATTTTTCTAGATACGTAACTATTTACATTTTTTTTATCCCTTGTGTGTGCGCGATGTGGAAAGCAACGGGAAACCACCACACCATTTGTGTACATTCCCAAGTCAGTCAGACCAGTATAAAGATTGAATTACTCTTTTTTTATTGCATCATATGACCATGTGTTATTTGGAAATTTGGGAAGCGCTTTTAAATAAATAAGTGGAATTTTAGCAGGGTCTGTGCTGTATCGATATCTAGAAAAAAATATCAAATTATTTGTCTACCAATTATGGATTCTATGCTGAAAGCCAGCACACCAACCCCAGTTTTGATGCACGTTACGCTTTTATTCCGTAAAATTTCGTACTTTGTGTAGCTAACTAATAAGAAACGGGGAAAAAACACAACAATGAGAAGGAGGGTAAATAGAAGGATAGGGTGAGAGAGACAGCAAGACCGGAAGTAGGAGGAAGTTTGAAGGTTCGAGTTGTTTATACACTCTCCTTCCTTCCTTCCTCTCCTTCTCCCTTGCTGTCTCCATGTGAGGGAAGAGAGAAATGGAAGTAAATGGAGAATGAAGCGATATTTGGGAGGAGAAAGGGAGAGAAAGCGGGAAGCGAAACGTAATGCTTTCGGAGTGATTGGTTGACACCTCGGTCCAAGAATCCACAAAAGATTGGAAGACGTGAGAAGATTGGCTCCCTTTGACGTGGTTAACGCCTTATTGGGGAAGACATTTTCTCTCTCTCTCTCTCTCGCGCTCCATCTTGAGAGAGGAACTATACTGTCAAAAATGAGCGCCACCTTCGGCCCATTGAAAAGTTTGTTGACACTTTCGATAGGGTTCTCGAGCTCGATGCAACTGACATCTACCGGGTGATTAAGGGGAGGTTTTATTTTTGTTAATTTTTTTCCCGACGTTTCCTTCCCAGTGGATCTTTATTTTTTTTACGTGCGTCCTCCCTCGCGCACTAATTTCACGACGGAAGCGTAAAAGGTTCCGGTGATGTAATTAAAGTCATTGAGTGAACTTCGGGGAGGCGGTGAGGCTGAGAAGGAGTTAAAGGGGCTGGTTTGAGTAGGGTTTGAGGAGGTCGGGCGGAGGCGGAAGGTGGAATGTGGAAGTTGTGCGTGGAGGAGGAAGGTGTCAAGTGAGAGAGTAGTTTGAGAGGATTTTTTTTTAGCTTTCGGGGGTCGTTTGAAAGAGAGAGAGAGAGGGTGTAAAGGGTGCTAGTAAAGAGCAAGCGTCGCTGCGAGGGTACACCGCGAAGTGACGTACGTGTATAAAAGATTCCTTTTGATCTGGGTGCTTATAAATGAAAGGGCAATCTCTTTTCTTTCGAATACCGTAAATATCCTAGGGTCGACTTTTTTTATATCTTTTTTTGAATAAATATTTCTCATTTATTCAAAAAAAGCGGATCGCGCAGGGATTTTGCTTTTCTCCGATACGTGCGTTCCATAAGGGTTGCGGCCCTCCTTTTCGCCTTTCTTACATATCATCCTTTTGTTTTATGTGACTTATTCCATCGAATAATGTTGGGAAGGAAATAATTAACCCTTTAACAGTCGAGTAAATTTTTAAATTTTTCACCAAAAGTTGAATTTCAATTGATGTTATTCATTGAAAATAATGACAAAAGCAGTAGTTACTTCGTAAGCTCAAATATTATGGTATTTTCAACGCAATACAGCAATAACTCCATGAGAAAACATAATATGGGAAAACACTGGCAAATTAAAACAGAGAGAAAGCGTTAAGAAGTGCATGATATGGGTAAATCAGAGGTTTAAACGTTCTCAGTAATATATCGTAATAGTAATAAAAGAATTATTGTTACCTTATGATGCTGTAAACAGTCAATAAAATATTTTTCGATTGAAATTACAATAATTCTTTTATTATCATTATGGAATCTTTCCACAAAACGGAGCCCTTCCAAGTCGATTTTGGCATGAATACCTTTTAAATGGTGATGGAAATGAGGGGTTATAAATATGCCCCACACGTATCGCGTTAAGAGGAAGGTAAACTGGATTGGCCAATTGTTTAGAAAAGAGAGCATGCTTTAAAAGCAAGGGTGGGCAACCTTTTCTATGCGGAGAGCCGCATTTTTTGTTGCTGATGCTTTAGTGAGACGCATAAGAGCTTAAATCGTAAGTTACCGAGAAATTTTGTGGTATCACATACGAATTGAAAATCTAGTATAAGTTAGGTTTCTAGGGCTTAAATGTCGATGTTAATATTTAATTGATATAATTTGAATTAAAAAATTGAATTTTTAGGTTCTAAATTTCATGTATCCTTTTCATCATAGCTCCGCGGGTCGTAGGTTTCCCCCCATGCTTTAAATATCCGTTTGAAGGAGTACTTGCACGCGAAAGAAGATGATTAGAGAGAATAATTCGGCTGTTGGACTGCTTGAAGGGAAAAGAGAGAGTTATCTAAAAAAATCAAGGCTGCGCGCGATGGTACGGTGTGGGCATCCATAATCTCTGACCTTTCTGATGGCAGGTTACTAATGATGATGGACTTGGTTTCGTGAAAACTTACGTTTTTTTTTAACATCATCCGGGCTGTGAGTTTCTCCCTGCTTGTAAAAATTATCCTCGGTAAATTTCTAAATGAATTTTTGGGCTTTCCGATAGGTAATCAAGGTAATCCCTATTGTGATAATTATTTTTGTAAGCTAAATAAACAAGTCGGCCAAATAAAAGATCCGTTCCGAGTGACGAGTCAGCAATCGTTGATCGATGAATGGCCTTGATTATCTATCGATACACCTTAGCCTAAGCATCAGAAGTCGACGAGTTGCCACGGAGGACGGATTCTTTTGTACAAATAAATGACGATAATCGACTCCTACGGTCAAAAACGGGATTAGTAAATCAGTATTATCTTTCCAAATGCGGAGTTAGCTTCATCAGTGGTAAATCACCAACCTTCAGTTATATTGAAATCGAATGCCTTTTAGGACGGCTGCTTCGTAATCGAAATAACACGTCTGGCGGATGCAATCGACGGATGCAATCGACGGATGCAATCGATTTCTGCTTTTAGGGTTTACTTATGCAATTTGCTTGATACAATTAGTGAGTCGAGCTTTTTAGTTAGCATTTATAACTATCCTTGGTGGCTCGAAGGTTATATACCGTATTTACTCGCGTAATTGTCGCACTTTTTCACACTATTTTTAGTGGGGCAAATAGGCCGTTTTCTCCTTGTAGTTAAGGAAGTAGGTATTTTCAGAATGAAGTATACCGATAATGCAATTTAAAACATTTGCTGGTATTTTCCCCGCAGAACCTGGCTTATAAAAAACACTATTTAATTTGTTTTATTGTATCTTGACAATGTCTTCGAGGGTGTCACGCAAGGTAAATAATGATAACCAAAGTAAATGAGGGTAAATGCTCTTTCTGTGTGGTAAGAGTGAGGTTATCGTTTTTTAATTTGTTTAAAATGTGATACAAACTCGGCGTTTGGACGTATACACGGACAAAAGAAACGTTCTAAATAAAAGGGATGAAATTATGCAACGCGAAAAAATCTCATTTCTTTCTCGTAATTCATGTTGTGCAATTACGCCAGTAAATACGTTAATTTCTTTCATATTCTAAGCTATTATTGTTAAACTAGCAAAAAGTTGAATTCGATCACGGATAAGATTCATGCTGAATCACTTCCTCCCGAAGGAATGCTATAAAACTTTTAAAAACTGCGAAAAACTGAATTTTTCACATCTCAAAGCGTCTATTTTACCCCCATCGTATTCTTTTATAGCGAGCTCGGTTGTTTCTACGCCTCGATATTTTTTGTTGTCTTTCCTCTTTAAGTGTCGAAGAAATAGGTTTGACGTAGGGTGTTTTCCTTTGTTCCGATTGTCTCCAAGGCATTTCGTTGGGGTGCGCTTGATTGATGTTCTGCCTCTTTCGTTTCCCCTCAAAGGGTGTCCCGCGCTTCCTGCGTGGCGTGCGGGTGTGCGTGCGCGTGTACGTCCCGCATACCTTCGTAAGCCTCTTTGTCTCTCTCTCTCTCAGGCCGGATACACACAAGTTCCTAAGAAGGATTCTTATGCAATGCGGTGCGACTGTAGAACGAGTATCTTTCCGATCAGACGACGGCCAATTGAATGCCGCGCCTCCCCATCTCCTCCTCTTCCTCTCTATCCTCTCCATCCCGCTCTTCCTCCTCCTCCCTCAACTCCTCGCCATACCGCGAAAGCGTGGCCAGCTGCCAAAAGCACTTTTGGCTTCGTTTATTGACAAAAGAAGAAGACCGAAGTTTAGTTGATGAGCTGAAAATCCCAAACAAACTTGGCGCCAAATACTTATCCGACTTGAGTGAGTGTATAGTCTAATGACTCGGGAGAATAGGTAATTAGGTTTTCCTTGCGAAGGTTGAAAGGAGAAGAAAAAAATTGGGACGTCGTCAGATGTACGAGGCGGTAAAGCGAAAGTGCGGCTTGACCGAGAAGTAACGCGGGAATCGCGTGCCTGAGGGCATTGATGTTGTTGCGAGGGCCGTACAGGGGTATATTCGATAGATTCTCAGAAGGCTATAATCAGAGCTCAACAAAATGTTGGCGAAGTTCGCCAGCAAAACAAAAATACGTCTGGTCAGACGAATTTGTTTTGCGCCGAATTGGTGTGAGGGAGTACGCCGGAATAAATATTTACGTTTATGATCGCGTATCTCTTTTGAAGCGTACACCCTTAGCTAAGGGAAACTCATTTCTACCCCTTCGTTTTACGTCTGATTCCACGCGAATTATTTTGCGGGCAAAGATTCAACGCGAATGATTTTTCGGGCAATAATTGGAATGAATGCGATGAGACGCAATCCTAAGCTGCAGCAGAATTTCTATTACTCGAAGATTGGATAGATGGAAGCTCGATATATTGTGATATCGATAAATCGTGTTATCGATAAATCGTGATATCAGTAAATCGTAGTTTCGATATATCGAGGTTTCGATATCTCGGAATATTTTTCTTCCATAAAAATTCGGACGGTGGAACTTCCGTTGTTAAGCAGATGAGTTAAACGTCCGGAACGACGAAGAGTTATCGCTACGATTTTTTTAAGGCAACGGGCAAAAAAATGGACAGATCGAATTTAAGAAAAGGCAAGGGTAAAAAGAGACGAACGGAGAATGGAAAACGGACTGTAACAGTGTGTATCCCAATAAAAAAACTAAATGTCGACGCCTATTTTTTTTAATTCAGACAAGAAAGAACGGCTTTAGGTCTTAAGAGTAAACATAAATCTTTTGGAGTATCGGAGAGTCTCGTGCTATATCTATAGTTCACCCTGCAAGCCACCGCAATGGTGTGTGGCAGGGGGTGCAATAGCACCAAGGTAAAGCGCATAATAATGTATAGTATCATTCTACGTCGGCTGATTTCCTTTCGTAACTTCTGTTCTGCTCAGCTATCGTTCTAGGGAAAAACGAGCCTTTATACCTCTCAGTCCTACAGGTTATCTCTCTTATTTTACGAGGATGGTCCGTTCTACCAATATAAGTTGGCGCTCTTATTATTTCTTCGACATCGCTGGAGAATATATGCGTTCTAAATCTTTCGAGAAGTTTTAACCTAGAGCGTGATCGGCGTTCAGCTAGTGATTCCCATCCTAAGTCCTGTATCAAGGCTGTAACACTATTGTTTCTATCGTAACAATTTTTGACGAATCTAGCGGCTTTTCGCTGCACTCTTTCTAACTCTGAGATTGATCCTTTCACGTACGGATCCCATATGCTCGACGCGTACTCTAATAGCGGTCTTACTAACGAGAAGTAACATGTCTCTTTGACTTTTTCCTCACTTTTACCTACTATGCGTTTGATGAATCCTAGTTTCTGTTTAGCCTTCCCGCATATATTTCGTATGTGCATATCCCACGAGAGGTTGCTTGTTAAAGTAACGCCTAAGTATTTGACGGAATCGGCTAGTTTTAGCTGGACGCCTTCAACAGTGTAATTCGTCGTGTCAATGTTTTTGTTTCCCCAGAATCTCATAAAGGAACACTTTCCTAAGTTCAATTCTAACTGCCACTCTTTACACCACTCGAGAATTGCATTTAAGTCGTCAGAAAGTAATAATTGATCATTAGGACTGTTAATCTCTCTGTAAACTACTGTATCATCCGCGAATAACTTGATTTTACTTTTAATAACCTTATCTAAGTCGTTTATGTATAAAAGGAATAGTAGGGGGCCGATTACACTTCCCTGTGGAACGCCTGAGGCTACGCTGACTGAATCTGATTTAAATCCATCTATAACTACTATTTGTTCACGCTCATTAAGAAAGTCCCTGATCCACTCGATTATCTTTCGATTTATTCCACAGTCATTTAATTTCTTCACTAACTTACTGTGCGGGACTTTATCGAAAGCCTTCTTGAAGTCGAGGAAAACAGCATCTAACTGAGTCTTACGGTCTCCTGATCTTAGTATATCGTGAACGAACAGAGCAAGCTGTGTTTCACAAGATCTCGTCTTCCTGAAGCCATGCTGATATTTACTTAGCAAGTTCTGACTATCTAAGAAGTCCATCACGGAGCTAGCGATAATGTGCTCGAGAACCTTGCAAGATAGGGAGGTAAGCGAAATTGGCCTGTAATTTTCTCTGTCGTCTTTTTTCCCACCTTTGTGTAACGGCGTTATAAAGGCTAATTTCCATTCCTTAGGTACAACGCCATGACTAAGTGACTTATTGAAAACTATTTCGAGATAAGGTGCTATTTCCAGTGCTAACTCTTTGAATACTCTAGCTGGTATCTCTTCTGGACCCGGAGATTTATTTGACTTGATATTTTTAAGCTGTTGAGCTATCCCTTTCGCTAATATGACTATATCGTTCATTTTTTCCTTGCCTGGTTCGGGCGCCACGACCTTCGCTCTCACGTCTTCGGTAGTAAATACGCTAGTAACTAAAGATATCGAGAATGCCTTGATTAGAGGAGAAACTGAGTTTGCCGATTTTGAAGAGACCAAATTAAAACGGCAAGAAATAAAACAAGAGAACGAATCGTGGATAATCAGTCGACGGGAATCGGTAGAATTGAGAGGGAAGAGAGAGCAAGAAGAAACAAAAACCTCCGATTTGAAAGAAAGGAAAAGGAAGGTCGCCGAGTTGGGTATATTCGAATGTGACCGTCGTAAGTGAACGTGAGGAAGAGATTACGGGGAAATGGCTAAATAATCCGCTGCCTTACTTTGCGCCATTTATTGAAGAGGGTTCGAGAACAATGCGGGAAGATTGCTAGTTTGGTAATAACACCTGGTCCCGCCGTGGTTGGATCGCAGATTGTAACGCACAGATGGCCCTTTTACTCTGACGATATGGATTAGAATTTTTGCCACAGATCGGAGATTGCATCGCTGTTTCAGTTATTAATCACTACGCGCGATAGACCGCAGCAAATTGATGCTTATCAATCATAAATTTATTCTCGTGGAGATAAAATTTTAAAGGGCTTTCGGGAAACAAATGTTACGAGATTCAGATAGCTTTCACGGATGGTCTATACCGGGAAATCATGTATGCCGAATAGTGTTCGTCACTATCTGAGTTAACGGATCGATATTGGCTTTAAATTTGTTCACGTTGTCTTCTTGTACGTATAATTTTTTCATCTAGTGTATTGCTGTAGCAGAATGTTCCATATTAGGACCCAACTCTTTCAGCCAGAGAAAACCGCGAAGATTGGCTATGTAGCTGGCAGTACAACAGATCCTCGTTCGATGCGGGTTTTAATAGGCACGGTTCAATAAATGTTACACTTATTTACCAAGCACACTTGAAAGATGATCATACCCAGGCCCTCTTTATGTTAGAGGTCCAGAGACCCCCGAACCACTTCCAGATTTTGAGGCCCGTGACCACATTAAAAGAAAAGTAAAATAAATTAGTGAAATGTAATTTGTATAGTTTTTATTTATAAAATACTATTCTAGCATGTATCAATGTACATGTATCAATTTTTGTGGAAAAGCTAATTTTCTTGCAATTTCAGAGTCCATTCAAACGCAAATTTGGTCCCCCTTGGGCTTGAGGCCCAGGCCAAATACCCCTCCTGCCCACCCCCTCTGAAAGTTCGAAATTATAAGTGGCTCTAAATTGAGCCTGAGCCGAATTTTGCATATGTATCTTACATGAAAAAACTCGTAGCCTTTACGAATTTTTCCTAAAGATGTTACATTTGTGGGAAACGGTTTTGCCCAACGCGGCCTTTTCTAAGAACGTAACTATCATGTTGCGCAAGGCACTACAGCAGGGGTGACCAAACTTTTTACTGCGGGCCACATACGATCTCTCAAATGACTGATTGGGCAGTGTGAAAATTTCAAAGAACAAGTTTTGAGAATTTTTTAAATTCCTTAATGTCATACGCCTATATTTGAAGTATTTTGCATCCAAGTACACGGAAAATATCCTTTATAAAATATATAAAAACATATCTAATGGAAACTCCTACAGGCAATTCACATGCACTTAAAGAAATTGATGGGTAATGAAATCACTACGCGGGCCGTAGTTTGAAGACCCCCGCACTACTGTTTTGATGATACTTTTAAAAATTTGTGTGTTGTATTCTTAAATTTTAATTACATCTATAATTATATTTAACATAGCTAACATTGAACAATGGAACCCTCTTATTCATTTCTCGTTTTCTCCCTCTCTACAGGTAAGCTTCGTTCAAATGTATCCCCAACCCGGCGGATCTGCCGTTCGTCTTCGACTCGATCATGAGCCATCCGAGTAATCTTGACTCCAACGAAGGCGAAGAACGATTGCAGCAATCGTGACATTTTGCTGAAACCCCTTTCTCGAGTTTCAAGAGCAGCTTCCCGTCTTGGATGACTGGGCGTGAGAGGGAGGTGGGTGACTTGGGAATCATTAGGGGAGAGAGATATCCTCCTTTCTCTCTCTCTCTCCCTAACTCTTTCGTCTTCGGCTTCGTTTGAAGGTCGAGTGCCTTTTAAGGTCACCAACCGACAGGTGGCGACAGCTGCACGAGCAGAACTGCATGGCGCGGGAAGGCGTCGTGTCTGTCGTTTTGATTCGCCCGTGAAAAGACAGTCTTGTAAACCAGGCATGTCAAACTGGCGGCCCGCGGGCCGCATGCGGCAGTTTCTCTGCCTTACTGAGGCCCGTATGCTCATTTTCTGTCTACTAAATCGCCCGAGATTTTATACAAATACATTATTTTGTGAAAAAGACACGTGATTTTTTCTTAGTTATTGAGATAGATTAGAACGCGGTTGTTAAATCGTTGTTTTTGATAACGAAACAAGTGATCAGTCTTCTAGATAAATTCTATTCTGTCGATGTTGGTCCTCATTAAACAACTGTAATCCTAATGCGCCCCTTCTATAAGATACGTCACTCCAGCGCGGCCCTGATGCTTCTTCGACTTTGTCTGTGGTAAACTCTCACTTTTATCTTTCTCCCGAGACGCTCTCTCATTGGCAGTTGCCATGCGGGCCTTCCAATCGTCATTCATCCTCTCCCATCCCGATTTGGATTCGGCGACGGAAGGAAAAAAAGCGTCCCACTGCTTCTTCCACCAGCCATCTCCTTCTCTCTCTCGCCCTCTCTTTTACCTCCAGTATTCCATTTATCCCTCTCCCGTCCCACTCGATCACCGTCTGGCGTCTTTTGGAGGATCAAGGGCATTGTTACAGGAACCGCTTTTCTTTGTTGGTAGATGGCGCGGGTGAGGTGCTTTAAAAATTACGTTGAGATGAAAAAGTTTGTTGTTTGAATGGTTTCCACGACAAAAACAATTCTCGATCTCGAAAGAAACAAAGGTTCATTGTTGTGCTCAGGGTACAAAATTGTTTCGGACTGCGTAAGTAATTCTGAGGAAGTTTTTAACATTTAAATGGGATGGAAGAAAGGCGATTTGCCAGATTCTAGATTTTGGAGAAGATTTGGTCAGGAAGTATATTTCCTTTTAGTTTGACTGGAATATTCTTAACCTGTTTCGAAAGAAACGACCACGCATCATCAGTAGGCTCGTTTCGTGCGATGGAGTATTCGAACGCACACAATAAGTCAGGGAAACATTACGACCCGATTTTATCTCTGTCTACTATAAATGTCTTCCCTCTTCAGAGTTGTTGCTTTAATGAATGTATTACGTAATTTTACCAGATTTTGTATATATCATTTCTTACTAATATTATTTTTGCGAGCAACAATTTTAAAAAGTAGCTAGAAATTGTGTTCTAACTTTACTATTTGATTTCCTTGAAGCCTTTTCGATAAAAATGTATAGGAAAAGAAATGTCCTATTACTACTACATACTACTACTTAATTTGAGGAATTTTTGGTATGGCTAATATTTTAGGGGACGTGACGGTTTTTTGTTCCCAGTAAAGTGGCATCCTGATTATGTCATTCGAACCATTGTATAATTTTATTGTTGCCTCGGCCCAGAAATCATTAATACCATACTTCATGAAAATCGCTTGGGTAGAAGCTGAGATTGAACACGCGTATGGATTGACGAAGCCAATAGACGCTCACGCTGGAAGCGAAACGCGTTTTAAAAACTTGGGTTGATATCAGGATTTGACGGTACAGAGGTCAGTCTTTTCCTAGGACTTTTAGATAGCTTAACATGAGAACTTAGCTTTATAATCTTTTAAGTCCTGTCTTCTAACCAACCGTAAACCAAAACAAAATACGTTTAAAAAGAGAGGTTCATTGCACTGCCACCAACCAATGCGGCATTTAAACGCGGGTGTTTAAAAAGCTTTATCCCGTCCATCTAAAATACCAATTAGCGTGAATAAGAGCATTGTTTCCTCAACCGTGCCTTTATCGTTTTATTCGATACAATCTAAGAGAGACGCTCCTTGTAATTCATCTTTCTGCCCAAGGCACAAACGTTGAACCTTACTATACGCCTACGTGTAAGTTTCTCGAAGAGGGGAAGTTCTCCAGCCTCTCTCTAGCCTCTCACATGTCGAGTTCCCGCAGTACATTCTGTGGGGTCCGGTTTTTAAACGAGCGACTCCTCCGGACACCTCCCTTCCTCCCCCTTTTCTTCATCCCTCCCTCCCCCCACGCATTCCCTCCCGTTTCTTCCCCACGTATTCTATATAACGCCCGGTGCACCACCTTTCCTCTCGGAACCGTCTTTGGAATGCAGGAGCACTCAAAACCCCCCCCTCTCTTACCGCCTCGGTTCCTTTTCTCCGCTAACCTATTATGGTGGAGAGTTTTTCGGGGTCTGAGGACGACCTTTTTTTCGGTCACGGGTCTGTTGTTATTGTGAAGGTGGGAGGCGTCCCATCCAAGCTTCTATTCCGTTCTGGGAGGGAAAAAACCTCCACGTTCCCTAATATTGTGCACCGCTAGGAGGTGGAATAGCGTTATTGGATATTTCTTTTTTAAAGGACCACTTTCTCGACGTGTAAAATTGAGGGAAAAAGCTTTTCGAGCAAAGGGGCAGAGAGGGGGGGGGGGGGATGGTGGTTACGCGTGATCGCGTCCATTTCGATGAGGAGAATTTGAGAGTAGCGTTATGGGAGTCGTTGACGGGATGGAAATTGTCTTCAGCGTCGCGCGAATTTATTCTGGGCTCCTCTTAATGGGAAAGAAATTACGCTAATGTTATAAATCTTTGTCGAATTGGTCTTAACTACATAGTTACTTTTTAGTTGAAATGCGAATTTGGTTTGTAAACAGTTTGATGACTTCGTACGTTATTTTTTTGATGATTAAAGGCGGATGGAGTGCTCTGTGATTAGGTAGTTTTGGATCGCAGATGCCGTTTGTTGTTGATCGAACCCAAATTTAATTTTGGTGTAACGCGGACCATTTTTTTTAAATCTGGCGAACTTTTTACAATAGAATAGTCTACCATGTTCTTGAAGCTCATCATGCCGTACGTCATTGATAAGACTAGAGTCAATATATGGTGCACAAAGCTTTTTAAATTTGCGAGAGAAGTATAGAAACTGTTTAATCCTCGTTTCTGTTATGTAATGCGAATAAGTTTCGTGGTTTCTATTTTATAGTTTTATTTTCTTCGTGTTCAGTATCGTCACGGCTTAAAAGCCACTTAGTAAAATTTAAATTTCTACGATATATTTTTCGAAGTAGGCGGCACTGAAAGTCGTAAAATTTTGTAAGTGGTACATAAAATATATGTATGCTTCGCGAAATATGGGTCCATCTGAAGGCCGCTAAACGGTCGAAATGAGCTTAAATATAGGGTCCTCACTAGATATTTTTTCTCTCGAGTTGGACTAAAATGACTGCAGCTCAAATATACGGAATGTCTAAAGCCTGTATTTTGTTAAAAAAATTAAAATCTCAGAACAAAATCCTTCGAAAATCTTATATCGAAACGGTATATTGTAAGCGATTAGATTTTTCTGAACGAAAAATATATTCTCTACGCTTTGACGCCCCGCAGCGTTAAGGGTTTGAAAATATTTTGACTAGAGTTAGGGTTTTCAAAATACGGGCCGAAGCACATCAGAGGACTGCGAGGCATTCAAAATGGGCCACAATGTATTGTCGGTCAAATATGTTTTATCGCGCTAGTTGGAAAGAAACGCCGTTATCTTAACGCAAACTAATGGGAGTTTCGAAGTTGACTTAAGCACAATCTCATCGAAAAGGGAACGGTTTTTAAGTTGATTTTCTGAGATGCTGTGTGTTAGACACTTCCTAAGTTATACTGCCAAATTAACCAGATACTTTGCGCTAGTTTACATTTTACAAATAAAGTGAATATGAAGTATTTTCTTTTAATTAGCTCTTAACCTCAACGGGAGGCAGTGAAGATCCAATTATAAATATAGCTGGTGAATAAATAATAATAATAACGATGGCAGTCTGAGAGACCGCGCCTGGGATACAGTGTGATCATAATTTCACCTCACGAGTTAAAAGGTTAAATGTTACATGTATAACCATACTCATAATTTATTTACGCCATACGGGAATTATTTATATTGTTATTATCGGCCCTTAGAGAAAGAAATTTGAAAATGTATAGATTAATGAGTGTATATGTCAGTTGTAGCTATTGTCATAGTAAATGCTTTACAACCTCAAAACATAGCATGTTTCTATGGTCATATTGTGTACACGCGCCTTTGTCTAACGAGTACTTCCTATCTTACAAGAGGCTAGTCGTAAATTTTATAGGAATTTACGTGTCGTGTTGCAAATTGGAACATGCTATTCAGTCGTACTTGGGAATTGGAGTCCCGAATGACGACGAGGGTTGACAGGCAAGGAACGCCCGCAGACAATGTATCGCTTAGATACCGGAAGCTTTAAATGGCGGAGGTACCCCCTTAAAAGCAATAAAATGTTGGGTCTCTAGGTGTTACCCGTATCATTTGTTTGATACGAGTCGTAAGCTTACATTAGCTGGAACGTTCAGTTTTAGAACCATCTGTTTCGGTCTGTATTTTTAGAAAAAATATGTTATCGGACTCACAGTTTATTTAAAAAAGGTTGAAGTTGTGATACGTTGATGATACATTAGGAAATCTGGACTATTTTTAGGTAGGCATTCTGAACGACAAAACTGGGGAATGGAAATGTCACGGAGCTGAGCATATTTCATTCATTTTAAACATATTATACGATATATTTTTTGTTAAAATATCAGTTTTTTATTCTGTCGAGGGGGCATTTCCAATACCAGTTTTATAAAGAAATAATATCGCAAAATTCTGTATTTTAGATGTCTTGAAAATTTCATTTGGTGTTATAACGATGTATTATGATGAAAATGTGTGACGATTTTAAGGTCTGAAAGCTTAGCTTCATAAATATGTCAGATCTTTCTATATATTTCGAATTTCTCCGTCTAAAACATTTTATTAATAGCATTGTTTCGGCAGTTATTTAAAAGAATCACGATTTCAACTCGAATGCTCAGAAGTTCTCAAACATTCAAATATGTACCTTTGAAATCAAATTTTCTTCAAGCGTCGTTAGCAGTCACTAATTTTTATAATTTGCAATTTAAAATTTCGGCGCATTTAACACTCGATGAATAAAAAGAAATGATAGAAATTCCGTTTAATTTCTTTCAATAGTGGTTATTTTTATTTTCGTGGAGCATTTTATAACTTGCCCGGTGGAGTTCGAGGTTTGCTAAAAGATATGGACTGGGATTTGGACGCTTGGATGACTGGCTTTATCGATGAACTTTTAGATAAAGTCCAAACTACGCCTAAATTTGCCATCGGAAACGGCAAAATATGCATGGAATTCGACCGTTATTATAGAAGCGGACCCGCCAAAAGCATCCGAGGTTTGTTAAATTAACTCGCTGAAGTAAGTCGTAATCCGGGTCCTGCATTTCCTCTCTTTATCAATGACCCTCGGCTGGCGTCACTGTATTAAATCTCCCCATCTCTCTCATTTTCTTAATTAAAGCGAATTAACCCGCGCGTCGCACTTGTTTAATTTCCCTTTCTCCCTTCCGGAGAGATTTAGGGAAAAATAAAGCAAAATCCGTGCCCAAAGGCAGAGGGGGGGGGGGGGGGGGGGACATTTCTTCTTTAGCCGTCCAAACCCTCTCGTTTGTTAGGGCGCAGTCTTAATCCGGAGCTTTAAAAGCGAAATCGAGAATACCCAAGAGGGTTTCGAGGAAAAAAGATTCCTCCCACCGTATTAAGTCGCTTCAAGCGATAGGAATAGTCCACTTTTTCCTCTTCTTCGAATACATCCTCCCGTCTCTCATTCTCGCGCGTTATATGACCCTTTTTGATCTCTCTCATTTATTTTGTAATTCTATATTAACCTCTCGAATGTTATATATGTGGTTTGCTTTTGTAGGTTACATCAAACGAATCAAGCTTCGCCTTGGTTCCCCATGAGTTTGTTAGGATCAAGGATGGGGAAACAAATCGGTATTTGCAGGTTAATTTGTGGTGTGAAACAGTGTAAAAGTTGAATTAACATGTTTATTTATATAAATATACAGGTAATCTCTGCTAAAATGAAATTTATGGATACCTTTTGGGATTATTTATGCCACAAGGCAGTCGTTACCAGTGATAGAATTACGGACCCTTGAAATTCTCGCAGAGCTTTCTCTGCAACTTCTCGCTATCGCGTATGACATTTTATTTGATGAATCAACGGATATTATGTTGTTAAATTGAATAAAACGGGCGCACCACGCTTAACGTAACGCATGCTCGTCTTTCAAGACGCTACACCGGGGGAATCTGCTCTAAACGAATTACTTTATCAAAACTCGTCTGTTATCGGAGGGTGCGACGCGCATGCGCCGTAATGTAGCGCCATGCCCCTATCCTACTCTCTTTTAGACACACGACTTAAGTTTCTTCCAAAAGTTGAAGTTTGCACAGTCGCCTTCTGCGTTAGAAGCGACAGCTCGGCGCGTTAAATGAAGCAAGGAAGTACCTAGGCAAATGGTTTGCTACGAATCTGTTATAAAGAGGACCACTTTAAAAGCTAAGCGAACCTGTATAATTTTTTTTAGCCTTTTCAAAGTTTCTGAACATTTTTCGTCGCCTCGGACGGTTATTATTTTTTTTTTCATCCCTTTCGTTATTAATATCTCTCAAGAGTTTTGACGGCGGGAATTGGATTAAATCCTGGAAAACCTAAACGCGTCTTCATTCGTCGAGCAATTCGTCTTGCGTGTCATCCAACCGTGACGTTGAAATTTATGGATGAATCCTTAATTGGATGTGCTAGGGAGTACGGAAAGGTTTGGGCGGAGAGAGAGAGAGAGCGGTGAAGAGTGAAGAGATGGGAAAAGGCAGGGTGGAGAGAAAGAAAGAGACCAATCGCCGTGAATTATTAATTACGATATTATGCCTAATTTGTTGGAAAGTGAGAGAGAAGGAAGTTCGTATCCATATCAATATTCTTACGTCTGCTGTTGAAGTTTTTTTTTTGGGTGGGGGAGGGGGACGCGTTTCAAGTCATCCATAACGGCTCGATTCGCTGCGATATCGGGTAAGACGAAATAATGTATCAATCTCGTCGTTTAATCTCGGAGATAATTTATTATTTTTTAATGACTTCGGATCGTATCGCTAACGTCGCTTGATCATTAATCATAATGAGCTTGTCGTAAAATGTTCCTTCAAAATTCTACGGGTATATCCTTTTAAAGTTTTTTAATCTAGACGTTTTCCTGGTTGGTTTAAATATTATATGGGAATTATTTTATTGCAACCTTAAGGGGAACGGCAAACCCTCGGAGAGAGTTAAGAATTGGTGAAGGTTAAGCAGAAATGTACAGCTTTTCCTAAAGAAACCTTCACAACTTTAAAATTTCGTAACTCTTTTAAAAAGGTACATAATAATACACAATTCCTTTGTGTATTCAATCCTGCAAAAACTTTATTTGTTGACCATTCATATGAAAAAAACTGCCTTTTTTATCCTTCATTATCAAAAAATTATGAGTAATCAAAGTTGCAAAGGTTTCTAGTGGACACTATAGGGTGTATACAAATGATCTGAGCGATTTCAAAAATTTGTGTAACAATAAGTATGCGGTATACAGGAATGAAACTTAAACTTACACCATTTGAAAGAGTAACTCAAAAAGTTTGTTTCTTTAGCTTTTACAATAGTGGAGTTAAATGTGAGCACCATTTGTAGCTCTGCACATATCAAAGCGATGCTCTGTTTCTTGCCAGATGTGTTGTGACATTTCACGGTGAACATACCCTACAGCGTTTCGTGTTCTCTTCTTAAAATTTTCCAATGTTGCTGGCAGTGGCGGAACATATACTTGATCCTTCATATAGCCCCACAAGAAGAAATCGATGAGGGTTAGACCTGGAGAACCAAGAAATTCGCCCCCATCGACCCATCCACCGATTAGGCAACTGCGTGTTTAGGAAAGTTGTGACCTCATGGTGAATGTGTGGCGGCGCACTGTCGGGTTGAAAAACAACATCCAGTTTCCCTTCTAGTAGTTGGGACATAGCCAAAACTCGAACATGTCGAGATACGTAATTCCGTTGACTGTTCTTTCAGAGAAGAAGGGACCGTACGCTGCTTCAGAGGTCATAGCGCAGAACACGTTCATATTCGGGCTATCCCTCGTGTGTTCAACGATGTCGTGAGGAATTTCACTCCCCCATATTCGAACATTATGCCTGTTCACCATCCCACTGAGGTGAAAGGTTGCCTCGTTCTTGAAACAATTTTCGGACAGATAGGTTTCATCTGCACCAAGACGGTCAAACATGTCACAGCAAAATTCATACCGTAGCACTTTATCATTCGGTGTAATGCTTTGTAACTTTTTTAAGTTTATAGGGACAGAGCGAAAGATGTTTTCTCAGAATCTTCCACACTGTTGTATGCAGTAAACGTAGTTCACGGCTAGCTCGACGCGTTAATTTCCGAGGACCGTAGAGAAAGGACCGCCGAATGCGGTCGACTGTTTCAGCACTGGTGATCTGTCGGCCAAAACTTTTCTTTTTGCAGATGCAGCCGGTGTCCTGAAATGATTTATACCACTCACGAATTGAATTCGCAGATGGAGAATCTTTATTGAACTTTCTCTGTAAGCCCCACCGAACATTGGTTACAGATTTTGTGGAATGGAATTTGAGCAGAAAAAATGCTTTCTTGTGTTGAGTCGCCATTTTACTGCACTGTTGACAGTTGCGCTCCTAGTGACCATTGTTGAAGCTACCTCACTTCTCCCGCTTACCACAAAAACCTTTTCAGATACTCTTTCAAATAGTGTAAGTTTCATTCCTGTATACCGTATACTTTTTATTACATAAATTTCTGAATCCGCTCAGATCATTTGTGTACACCCTGTATATTTGTATTTATTTGCATTGTTATTTTGATGCTTCTCAGATTTTTCTTAACCGAAACGTCGTATTCAAACGCACGAAATCACAACGATATAAATTTACAATTACAGCGCCGCGTCGTCGTAATGAAAAAATAAGTAATGTCGCTTTGTCAATCATTCTGACGCTGCGGCGGTTTACGCGTCTGCGTCTGAATTCGGTTCCCACGTCGTTACGTGACGAACATTTTGATATTCCCCCATCTTTCGCATTCCGCTTTTTTTAGGTGGAAAAAATATAATTACCCCGGCGCGATGAAATTTTTTGCGTTTTTAATTGGGTTTCCGTGCGCGCGTCACGTCTTGCTTTTCAGAAATTCGAGCGATGTTTGACGGCTTCCGAACATTTTTTCCAAAGGCACAGACGACGGGAGTGACATTTTTTTAACGCTCCGCTCCGTCGCCCCCGTATCACGTCGTGGTATATACGTCTGATTCGCGGCCATTGTCGATGGGCAGAGCCTCGTGAAGGCGTCGCCAGGAGGCCGCATCCCGCGTTTTCATGGGTGCCGCCGGCGGGAACTGCTTGCGACACGACTTCCGGTTAGGCGTTTATGATTTCGACGGTGTCATTTTACGCGCATAATCATCCCGATCCGCTCCGCTCCCGCTCGTCGTTTTATCTCGACGCATCTCTTCGATATCGAACTTTTTTTTTTAATCGACCTCCCTCTATTGTTTATTCAGGTTCTTTTCCTCTCCCTCACCGCAGCGGTACCTTTTCCGTTCGATTGTTCGGAAGGACTAATCGGAATTCATCACGTTGTTTCATTTCGACCTCTATTTTTTACTTTCTCATATACGAAGTACATACTATATTGAGAAAGTATTGTTATCGCGAAATAATTCGACCTCAAGATTTTTACGGAAATATACGTTTTAGGTGTAAATGAGTCCGAAAAAGTGGCTTTGCAATACCGTCTGTCTGTTACTGGCTCTAGAGCCTAAACGGTATAGCGAAATTGAATGAAATCTCGTACTTAGGCATTTTATCGTACCGAGCAGAAGCTATGAAGACATGGTTGACATCGCTCACTAATTAAGGGAAGTTTATTCTACGCATTTTTAACAACAAATTGACTTTCTCAAAAACGGCCCTAACGATTTTGATCAAATTTCGTACCATTACTTGAGTGTACGTCTGCAATAATACTATATATTTCATTTTTCTCGAATGAATATAAGGCTAGTTTATTCTTGGGCAACTTTAAGAAAAATTGGATTTTCTAAAAACCGGCTCATACGATTTTCATTTTCTAAAGATAACTAAACGACGCATTAATATATGAGAAAGTTTGTACAATGTATGTTGTACCGATTTTTTTGTAGTTTCTGCGAAAATCATTCCGTTTTATGGTGACCGGATGAAATGTCGCACGAGCGTGTTGGAATGAATGCGAAATTATTAAATAACGTTAAAAAAGGATTCTTGAACTTTACTTTGGTCCACTAGGTAAAAACTTCATTTAAAATTTATTAGGATTGGTGATTTTTATGAAATGCTGCATCGCTTCTCCTAAAACTAGGACGTGTGAAAATAAATGAAAACCGGCGTAAAGCATTCTCGTGGATATTTCAAGATTTTGTTTTTAAAAAAGAGTCAAACAGGCGTGAGAATAGAATCACAATGCATTGCAGTTATTGTGAAAGTTTTGCGGAAACATAGCTGAACGATGCAGTGCTCCAGAAGTTTGAATGAGTTGTTTTAAAATCACACTAGAACTTGTATCGGAAAATCTTTCGACGAGTTCACGAGTTAAAGTTGTTCGGAGAAGTTTGATTCAAAAACGTCATGCGGACTGGAGTACGTAAACAGCCGACGAAAGAAGTTCGTCATAAATTATTTATATATTCCGGACGAGCGTCCTCGACGGCAAAGTTTTTAACGCGCTTTTTCGATAGCTCGAAGACATTTTTTATCCGTCACAATTATTATTTAATGAATCGAATTTATAAAGCTTGTGTTGTTTAGCTTTTAGCCCTATATGGAAATTTAAAGAGAGGTGCGATCGTCACTATGTCGAGCCCTTGTTAAATTCTGTAAACCTTTAAATAAAAGTAAGCCTTAACTCAACACGTATTTAATTTAATCCTGATTTGAGCGCGCGCAGCATTTTAAACAAATTCCGTATCTGACGTGAGAATACTCGCAGCCTATGCGAACACGTGATATTTTTTCTCGAAATATATTAAATTTGCCTTATTCGGTTTTTCCGTTAGCGAAATTTTCCAAGAACGTAACCCCCGCGTTGCGCAAGGGACTCTACTATATTCGTTTGCCTGTGTTCCGCCGTATTTTGCACTCCACCTCTCCCCCCAAATCGCACTCATCGGAGTGCTGTCACTTCTGTCTACTATGAATAGAGGAGGTAAGTTTTGAGGCCTAAATTAGCATTTGGTCGCGTAATTATAGCTTGGAAAAGATGGGGAGAATTACAGGCCAAATTCATCCTCATCAATTTCACAAATAGCGTTAGATCGCGTCGCTTCGAGTCCGGTAATACGTCGTTTGCATGTCGGGCGCATAATCATTCGCCTAATCTGCTCTGTTGATGGAAAAATGAGATCGGACTCGTTCATACGCGCGGGTTGTCGTAAAAAAAAGTGATCCCCAAAAAAGAGAATGCTTTCGCGAGGCTAGTTAACCATGCACGTAACGTACGAGAAAGGTACTTTATCTCCGAGATGGAAAACGAAATCTGCGAAAGGAAGGAGTCCCTCGAGAGTTATTGAGACGCGATCTGGAGAGATGAAGAAATCACATCTCCGGTAAGGCTTGAGGGCTGAATTTAACACGTCTTAAAGGGAGAATGGCATTTCCCGAATGGAATGGTTTTTTTGAAGATGAAAAGCCGGAATTTAATCGGGATTTCTCAAATTATAGCGCTTCGATGCGTCCACTGAGAGAATAGCGGAGAAATATAGTGTGGAGCTAATGGTTTCGCAGAATCCCTTTCACTCGAGACGGGTGATGAACACAAGGGTAAAGTCGACGAGTTGGGTGATGATTATTCAACCCTTCACATTACTTAAGGTCGGTTATTTACGGCAGTGATCGTAAGGGAACGGAGTCGAACGCGATAATACAATTATTCTCGAAGGTGATGATCGTTTTGTTCAGGACACGGCACAGAAAACTCGTTTATAGAGGGTTTCGGAAACGCGTCGCCATCTCTACATAAAATCTAAACATTAAAGCAAACTACCCTACCATCAGAGGACATTAAGATCAGATAAATCTTAGCTGATTTAGATAACAGAAAGATAACGTCATTGTGTTAAGTAGATGGGTTACATATTTCAAAGATGTAAGTGATAATAACCACGTTGAGTATGTGCTGGTGGCGGAATTTATAATAATGACGGATTCATTCTGTTAGTGATAAAAATTGTGGTGGACGAAAGGTAAAAAATAAGTTCGTGTAAATCCCTGACTTTGGCATAAAAAAATAATAATTACAGTAACGAGAAATGTTTAAATTGTTATTTGAACTTAATTATGTATTCGTTCGTCGATGGTGTATATATGTAAGAGGGGTGCACTTGGGTTGAGCATCACCCATTCTAAAAAGTTCTCCATCGAAGGTGGTTTAAAAACGGCCAAATATACTTTTTAACTTCGTTTTTTTTTAGCTTTTTGTAAAAGTAAATCGGAATTTTTACCTTATTTTTTTATTTAAATATTCCGAATTTTACTTGCGTTTATTTGTTTTAAATGTCTGTGACCAGTGGGACATCCTTATTGCTCTACTGCTGTTCGTTGCCCTTTATTTCTCCGCTCGTCGCAGACAAGTAGACGAGTGTGTGCGTCGTTCTCTGTCTATTATTATATTATACTCTCCAGACGTGTAGAGGTGTTATTGAAATGGAAGGGAAGGGTACTCTTTCCGCGAGCCCGCGATCTCGACCTCCGTCTGTCATTTTTTGAAGGATCATAATACTTTGAAGCATTCCGGATGATTTCAAAGCGTTAAGTTCATTTTACGGCCTCGTAGAACGTTAACAGAAAGATCCTTTTGATGATTATGAGTCGCAATTGAGGCGTGCGTGTTTGTGCGCGTGTGTGTGATTCCGGAGTTGAAACGCTATGGCACGCCCGTTGGCATTCTTGGCGCGTGATGGCACTGCGGAAGGACTCCCTTCCTCTGTGTCATGGAGAAAGAGGGTGGAATGTATTAAGTCAATATTTCAAACGTCCCGCCTCTGACACGACATTAATATAAATAAGCACGGTGTTAATTGAATTTCAAGAAAGCAAGGAGATAGTCTTTCGAGTTATATTTGCGACGGAAGGGAGCTCCCATTAGTTCCCAATCCCTTTGGAGGTTATTTTGTGTCATGATCTCTATGTAGCGTTGAGAGTAGGATTCCTGGAATTATTGCTGAGGACGATGAGAAAATGGCGCCTGCGTGACGAATTCTCGGAAAGTAGGGAACCTCGTTTTTTTTTTTAACGATCCTGTACAGCACGTGTCAGTTATAAGAGATCCTAACGAGAAAAATGTTTTTGCCTCTGATTTAGGAAGTTCGAGGTCGGTGCGAGGAGAATAGGTTCGCGAAACAGCTCGTAAATGAATGACGGTTTTTGTAGGATGAATCACGTGACGATGAAATACGATTAGACAAGTAGGTACTTATCGAGATATAAAATAGCTCTTCCGAGATTAATTCGACGATCGTACATTATAATGTTGTAATTGTTTTTATGGGATTTTTGTGGATTTCCGCTGAGCTTGAAAATACGTAAGGACTGTTTGCATGAGTTTTCTCTATAACTGATTGTGAGTAGTGCTATGACGGGAACGCCGCGTTAGAGAATTATAAACGGAGATTGTAATGCTGTTCATTGATCAAACGAGGCTTAAAATAATGCAGAAACGAAATAAGAATGTCAGAAGAGATTGTAGGGTTGAACTTTGAAGAAGTCCATTTTTTTTCTGTAAAGGGCTGAGGTGCGCTTTCACCTTGATGTTTTTTTCCGGGTCCTTGATTCGTTTCCACCTGCCGCCCACGATTCGGGCGAATTCTAGGGATTTATGTTGACGTAATCATGTTCGGAATCTCAGATCGAAAGCGATGCTGCCTGATGACTTTATTTCCAAAACCACCATACTAAATCTTATTAATTGAAAAAGACGACAGATTTTTTCGATAACACGTCATTTGGCGATATATAAGTTACACGGAGGGTGGAATCGTCCATATAAATAGGTCGTTAACGTCGGGGATGACGTCAGAATTACTTATGTGCTAATCATCTGTTTACAATTGAGACTTTGTTGCTTTATTTCATATAATTTCAAATGGTAGATCGACAACTTTATTGGACATTCGTCAACGCCAGCTTTGCCATCAACATAAATCCGTTCCATCACCCACTACTCGCAGTGGTTGCTATGTTAGTTAATCACAAATAGAACATTTTCGAAGTTGGATTCGCGAGCTCAGGTTATGGCGTCATTCGGGTGATTAATGTTACAATAGATTACCATAAAACGCTCGAGGAAACCTATAACAGTAATTAGCAGCGGATCGCTCAATTTCCGTCGATGACGCATTCGCATTGCGTAAAATGCGCTTCCGACCTTCCTACGGGATATGAAGGGATGTAATTATTCTTCGGAACTTGCATATCCCCTTTGAAATGTAACTTGTCAAAACGAATCGCTGACTTCTTATTAGGTTGTCCGCGAGCCAAGTCTCTGAAAAACGCCGCTTGCTGCAGTGGAACCAACCCCGCGGCAACGAAATCGGGCCGAGGAAAGTTCCGCTTCGTCATCAAATTTACCTTCCTCCCAGGTCGACGTCGGACCATGCCGTTTGTTCCCCAAAAACACAAGACGATCGCCCTCCGCGGTATTCCTTCACCGGAACCCGCTCTCCCGGAGGGGTGGATGACGCAGCGGCTGATTTTGAAAGCGTCTGCGTCGCCCGCGAGACACGGGTGACGCATCGATAGGTCAGCGCGACACTGGTTCGTGCCTTCGGGATGCACTAGGAAGCGGAATCGAGGCCAAGAGGTCTCCTTGGGAAGGGCGGTTCGACCGGTCGAAGGATGTCTGCGACCATCGACGACGTTATGGGACTAGACTTAGCGCTGTGCGGGTTATTTTTTGTTCATCCTCTTTCGCTGTTTATGGAAGTCGATCCTTATATACGTATATACAAACACACAGATGCGGAGAAGTCCGTCGGCCTTTGCACCGTTAGCTGCGGTAAACCTTTCCTGGAATTTTGCCCGATTCGGAGGATATTTCAAAATAATTCGGACATCGCGCGAGGGGGAACATCCGGTGGCGTTTTTCTTTTTCTTTCCTATAGTCCCAAAAAGTGCAGGGGTAGAATTGAATTGACCAGCTAACAGTAATCGTATCAAAGAGGCGGTAGAATTAAATTGTGGAATTATTGTCGATGAAGGAAGTCATTAATTCATTCTATTCAAGGTAATTAATCGAGTGATTTAATTGTTTATAAAGTAATTACTCTTCTTAACATGTGCCCATAAAGACTAAAGTAAGTGCGTAGCATCTTTAACAGGCGATATGATAAATCCAAGTAAATTTGAAAATAATAATAATTCAATTTAAATGGCATTTATTTTCCTTAATAACCTTTTACAGGTACAGTTTTACAAGTACATTTTTACATTACATTCTTTTTAAATTCATAATATTTTCTCTATACTTTGCCCGATCAAAGAAGAGCCCATCTTTATGCAGAAGGCCTCCTCAGGGCCGTTTCAGGCGGAAAATTTCATTTTATTTCATTCTAGTCAATTGGTAGTTAATCTTTTTCTTGCATTCTCCGGGGGTAGCGGAAGGGAAACCCGGCGAAACCTTCCGTTGGTAAAAAACTATATTACTCATTAACGGATATTGTAATACCTATCCACTTTAAAAAGAATTTTCGAAAAATATCATTAAAAAATTTGAGTGAATGCGGAAATAAATGTATGTGGGTGGAAGTTAGAAGTGTCGATGACTGTCTCTTTAAAAAAGAAAGTGCTGGAAGTTGTACGATTTTTACGGCCGCATTGAATGGTAACGCAAGAAAATGTTTACAAAGAGTGAGTTTTTGCTGCACGTGGGTAAAACGGTATAGCGTCAGAATAATTGAACGAATTGAGAGAGTATGGCGGGAGGTTCCATTGGGAGTTGTTGAGTTATTAATATGTCGATAGAATGCAGGACGCTTAGAGGAAGAGGGGAGATTCTGGACAATAAAATTAAAACTGTTGACGAGCGATGTTTCCGGAGAATGTTTACGTCGCTCTTATTACGGTCCAATATAATTCGGTAAGAATAGATTTTTACCGTTGTCCAGTATCTCCCCTGGGAATGTTTTTTTAAATGTTTTCCTGAAGGTTTTTTATAGATGCTACTCCGGTGATCCTTCATTAGTTTGGTAGTAATTAACAACTCCCAAATCGCAAAAGAGGCTAATTCTTATTCGCTGAATTAAATTTTCGTCGAAAAGAAGCCTGGAAATATACAGGCGGGCATATTCGACGCTTTGACTATTTTTTAATTTTGAAAATCGTCCTATTTAAAAATATTCTGGGAAGAGAAACGAATCTCTATGTAGAGGAATATCAGAGTTTATAAAAAATTAAATATGCCAGCGTCGTCCTGAAGTTTTATCTCAGATAAAATTTTAAAATTGTATTTTTGTTATAAAATCATCGATTAAATTTGAAAATACACGCCGTTATTTTGCGAACATTCAGTTTTCCGCTGAAATTTAGAATTTTTAAAGTTTAACTTTGCTGTGATTTTTGACAAAATGAGATTGAGGCTCAAGATTCGACGGATCGCAGTGATCGTCCACGACCACAAAAGTAGGGATAAATTTATGGTATAGTTTAGTATAGGTAGTATATAGCCGAACTCCGTTATTACGAGAACTAGGGGACCGGAAAATTTTGCTTGTTATACCCAGCAAGGGGTTGTGCCAAATGAGAATAGGCTTAAGAAATTCATTGCTATTGAGTATGCTTACGATAGATTCCTATATACCAGTGACGGGGAACCTATGGCATGCGAGCCATAAGTGGCACGCAAGACGATTTTGGTTGACACGCCAACGAAAGGCGAAAACCAATCAAAGCATTTATCGTACTGATTTAGTGCCGCAAAAACATTTGTGTTATTTATGTAGTTAACTGCTGTAAAAATTAGCTTCATGGTTACAAATTTCAATATCTAATGTCTTGATCACGAATTTAATTTAGTTGGCAAGCAAAGAAATCAAGGGTTTTTTTGCGGCACGCGAGGCGGAAAAGATTCGACAATTTCAGTAATATTGGCACGCGGGCAATAGAAGGTTCGCCATCACTGCTATATACGTTAAGCAGTTACTGCGGATTTTAAGTTTCGATAGTTGTTTGCTTACTAATATGATTAGTATTTTCAATTCCTAATTTAATGTTTAACCCTGTAGACCTCGCAATAAGGCCAAGGTAGCATTCAACGCATTTGATTTCTTATTTCACTTTTCATTTATTCCTTTTTGTCGACCACTACTTCTTGAAGAAAAATGCTGCAAATAAAAATAATTTTAATTTAACCACTATATTCTTTTGCAAGCATTTTTTCGGTATTTTAGGGCAGCATTTTCTTTACTCAAAGAAAATAAATTGGGGTCAAGAGGGTTAATTACATTTGATTCACAGAAATTCTCATACACGTAGCCTGACTCAAAGGAAAACATAAATCCGTTAAGCCATCTTCTGTTTATGTTATTTTCGAAGTTGTTAGCACTGAAACTCGATTCTGTGTAAGTGTCGTAACTGGTACTTCAGATATTTATTTACTCGTTATAACCGTGAGAAAGGACGCTCTATATCCGTGAAATATTTACATTAAATTTCTGCTGTCCCGAATTAAATTCTCGTTATGTTCGTTAACCGCTCTCGTTTTAATGATGTTTCCGTTTTCTTTTTTTTAACGCAATTAGTTCATTTCTGGAAACATTACCGGAGACCACGAGCATAGGTTTGTCATGGTTTAAGCCTAGGAGCTTGTTTAGGATCTCGTGGTTTATTATCCATCATTTTTCTTAATTTCGTCGTTTTTTACTTCTTAAAATGAAATCTTTGAAAAACAAATCGACTTTTATTCAATAAAACAGCATCTTTGAACAGAAGAAACTCCAATTTCGACAAATAAAAAATTTCGCAACTCTTCTGGCGGCCAAATTTTCCAAGATGGTGTCGAATGGATCCTTGCCAATGACCAATACCAACCCAACCCACAAGTGCGCATGCACCACCTGGAAAAATGATGGGTTATAACCCACACAAGATTCCTTGTTTTTTTTTATTGTGGGAATTTAGAAAATCATAGCTGAACCGACCACAGGATTATCTTACTAACTCTCCATAGAGAATTCGAACAACATCCAATCGTTTTTGGCATTTGCGCACGTCGCCCCAGTGTAACCTTCAATTGCCAATTTACGTCTGCTATGCCGGTGAGGAGGGTTGCTACAGTTGACGTCATATCCAGAGTAATCTGCCCAATACCGACGTAGGTTATGTTTTTAATGAGACCTCCCTTCCTTCATCTCCTCCCATTTCGATCCGACTCGGAGGAAGAGAGAGAGAGAGAGAGTAAGGGGGACCACATAGCTTCAATCTCGTCCAATAAAAGACGTTTTTTTGCCCTGCGTCCCTTCCTATTCCAATTCCTCCTCTTACCTTCTTCCTCACTCCTTCGCTCTCCTTCCTTTCCCCATTCCTGCAGCTGCAAAGGGGCACAGCGCGATGAAAATGTCGGGTCTCGTCCGATGACCGGAGTCGAGCGCTGTCGGGTCCGGTTAGCACACGTAAGTAGGGGGACCGCTTCGGAACAACGGTCGCCGCTGCTATAAATTTCGAAGTTGGTTTTTTTTTCTCGTTCCCTTACCGCGTGCGTGCTTTTTCAGAAATGGGGGTTCTGTTTTAATAAATGTGTGATACCTTTCGTTTTTTTTTTTTTAAGTATTTCACTCCGAGATTAGTTTTTGTACCATTGATTTCATAAGTTAAGATTTATATTATGACTTCGTTTAAATGTTGATGTAAGTAAAGTCCTCAGCCCATGAAACGATTAAGTGGTTATAAAAATGTTAATTACCTATGTCTAGTTTTATGGCGCTGTTGTATGCGTGTAATTGATGCAGGTTGCTCGGATGATTATTGCTGATTAATAAGGATGTGCAATCCAACGGTGTAGTATAGGTACACCATAAGCGTATGCTTTGATTTTATGTGTGACCATTACATGGTTTACGTATTGATGTAAGTAAATGCCACTGACTATAAAAAGGTTAAGTGCTTGTAAGAGTTGCTAATTATTTATGTCGAGTTCTATGCGTATAAATGATGTGTCGACGTGGGCGATTAATGCGCATCCCAACCAAAACGTATCGAAATTCATTGAAAAATCATCTAATTTTGATTCTAATAAAATGTTTTAGATTTTTTATTTAGGCTAACTACGTGGAGATTCGATTTCTGAGAAAAAAGCCTAATTAGCCCCATCTTAGCTTAAAAAATGAAATTATGTATCATTTCCTTCCTTATTTCGGAATTTCTTCCTTCCTCCATTTCCTTCTCATCCCCTCTTTCTCTATCCCTCTCTTTATTTCATCTTTGTCCCTCTTTCTCGCCCCTTTAACTTTTTTATATCTCTTCCGCACTCCAACATTCCATTTCTCTCACGCCTCCCTCTCTGACTCACATTCTTTGCTCACCCCCCTACATTTCTGACCCACAATCTGAACCTTTTGCTCCTTTCTTCATCCCCCATCCCTCCTCCTCCCTCCCCCTCTCCCCCACATTACCTCCCTATACAACCCTCTTCCTCATTCCAGATCTTTTTCTCGCTTCTCTTTCTTTCATTTAGGTTCTTCCCCCCTCTCCCTCTTTCCACTCCTCTCCCCATCACTCTCTCTCTCTCCCTCCTCGAGCAACGGATTGCAAAAAACATCTCATTTTCTTCTGATCAGTCCGAATCCCATTCACCTACCAATCCCGTCCTCTTCCTAGAAACAATCACGGTAATGGAATGTGGTAGGGAGGCGCACCGCGTCGCATTGCGATTCTCGTATTGCGTAGAAGAACGCATTCCTCGACGGCGCGCCCTCCCGTCGCACTAAAAAAGTACGAAGGAATTCGTCAGCGATTGTATTATGCATCTGTTACTCCGGCATGTTCAGAGGCGCGTCAGTTCGGTCATCATGCGGGTTATTCACCACTCTTCGTGATTTCGATTGCTTTTTTTTTTCACGGAGTTCCGAGTTCGCGCCTTCCGACGAGATGGAGGAGGGAACGGTTCGTCCACCCGGATAATCGAAACACGAAAAGTTAATCCGCGTCGAAAAAGGGAGAGAAAAGATTCCTTCGGGATTCCGCTTTAACGAACTTCATTTAGCAGTCGATCCGAAGGGGAGGGAGGGAGGGGAGGGGGGTATATCTCGATTCTCCCGTCTTACCTCCCGATTCCCCCCCAACGCGAGAACTCCGGTACATCTCTCCCTCTCTACATCTCCCTTTCTAATCATCCTAACTCCTTCCTCCCTCCCATTCCGTTTCTCCCTACGCCCCTTGCTATCTCAATTTCTTCCTATTCCTCCCTCGTCCCGTAATGAGTGTACGCTTGACCGATCTCTTTCTGAAAGGAAGCGGGGTTTCAGGGGGAGCGCGTTGCTTGCTAGAGTCGGGGATCGTTAAAAAGGCATGGTTCGGGTAGCGAATGATTAAAAAGCGGAATAGAAAGAAAATAGAGGGTGGTAGGAGAGGAGTATGGGGGAGGTGGGATGGGATTTGGATGTGGGGAAAGGGGAGGGATGGGTGGGGTAAGGCGAGGGACGGGTGGGGTAAGGTAAGGTGAATTTTTTTAAGAGGGAGAATAAAGGGGAGAGTGAGTGAGTAGGAGGGTTAGGGGGAGGTGAGGGAGAATGGGGAGAGTAGGCGAGGGTGAATGGGGAAAATAGGTGGGGGGGGAATGGAGGGGGGGGGTGAAAAATTGGACGGAGAAGATTATAGATCGAGGTAGAGAGAAAAGAGGGATAACATCATCTGTCCACAATTCTATCTCGGGATGGTTAAAGGAGTGTATACACGGAATAGTTGCCCTGAATTTTGTTATTATTTTTTTTTAATTGGAAAATTTTTCACGTTTGAGTTAATGGTTGTAGCAGGTACAGTGTCGTTTCGACGTGACTCCATCTGTTGCGAGGCGCATTTACGAATTGAAATATCTTGGCATGTTTCTTTGTACGTCACGGGTCGGCAACCTTCCTGCACGGAAGTTGCCAATGCTTTTGCAGATCGGGAAAGAGTTTACATAGGGAGATAGCTAGATTCTCTTTTATGATGAGTGTGAAAATCAAGTTCAAACTTTTTCGATGCCGACATTTAAACATAAATGTCTTGATAATTGTAATAGCTATTGTTAAATTATCACGTTGAATTTTACTCATTCATTTTAACATCATGTCTTCGCAAGTCGTATAATACGCTTTACAGGACTGTAGGATGTACTTACATTAATGCAACAAGTTAATGATTCTATTATCAACGTGTCCTTCGAAAAATTTTAAAAATGCTTTAAATGTGTTGATCTCCGACGTCGTTTCCTTATTCTAAGATGTTATGTTAAAGGTTTTGTACCGTGAAATGTGGAAGCATTATGTGATTTACGGATTGAAATTGTTTATATAATGTTATAACTCACAAGAGTTCTTTTTATAACCAAGGATCCGTGAATTTCCACATAGTATAGATAAATAGATAGATAGCTAAAATACTCGTATGGTTTTACCAAGCGTTTTATGGTTGCAGGAGTTATCTTTATTATAAAGTATATTCCGGATATGAGGTTAGATCGGCGACTCTTTTCTGGAATCGAACAGAAGGCGATGATCATTGAAAAACGATAAAGGTAGCGTATGCTGTATGCTATAAAAAATCAGGGGGATCTGAACATGAGGCGAAGTACACGCGTCTTAACGGCGCTCGTGAGCTACGTTCTTGCTCAACGGGTTTCCGGCAACTGTTTGTCACAGGTGTAGGATATACCCCGACTGTAATATGCGGTTCTCCCTCGATTAGGAGAGCAGTTTGTTCCTCCGCCTCCAGTGCCATGTGCGCCTCTTAATGAAAGATCTTTTCTTAATCGCCTGCCGAGCCGACGCTAAAAGCGACGCATTTTGTTACTTAACTAAAAAAAGGTCATTAAAGGTTATAAACAAAGTTATCCTGCCGATTTTCTAGTTTATCTTAGGATTCCGTTACGGAAAAACCAATCGTTATGATCGAGAAACCAAATTTTTTAAAAGAAAAGCGACAAACTCAGAATTAAATGAAGGTTGAAGGAAAAAGATGCGAGATATTCGCTTATGTAACAGTGGTGTCAGTGAGTTGCGTGTGTTACTTGGATTCTTTTTCGTCTATCATCTTTGTTCTCTTTATTAATTTTCTCTTCTCTTTATTTTCTCTATTTATTCTATCTCATTTTTATTCTCTTTCTCTCCTGCCCTCTTTCTCTTAATCTTTCTCATCTCTCTTCTTTTTCCTCTATCCCATTTCTTCTATCTTATGTCAACTCTTAACTTATTTCCCCTCTGCCCTCTTTCTCATGTCTTCTTTCTCACTCCCCTTTCTTCTCTGTCCTCTTTCCCCTATATTCTCTTCCTCTGTCTTCTCTTTCTTGTCCTCATTCTCCTTTATCGTCTTCTCTTTCTATCCCCTTCGGCACTCTTTTTGTCCATCTTTCCCCGGAGAAAAAAAGGTGTCTAGGCATAGGAGTGGTGTTTTCAATTTTAAATAAGTAAATTTAGTTATTTGAAAGGCCAGATGATTTTTTTAAAACGCTTAAAATGTTTTTATTAAGGATGTGGATGCATTTTCTACACTCCATGCCTTTATTGAGATATTACGCAATTTAGGTCGAGTTGTTCCATGATTCCGAACAAATATGCAGCCGAGTTTCTTTGCTGAATATCTTTGAATGTTCGTTGATTTATTTTAAATTCATTTGTATTAATGTGCTAGAGTAATTGATATTTTATTCCAAACGACAAAATTTAGCTTTTTTCTAGAATAAATCCATTTTTATTAATTCAAAATTCAGAAAAAATTGTAAAGTTTGCTCGGGATAACCATTCATCGCACGCCCACTATTATTTTGTCAGTAGAAAACTGCCGTGAAGACCAAATAATTTATGAAATTTATATTCTTCAAGTCAGTTAAATTTGTAGCCCAAGTTCTTGGAAAACGATTATGATAACGAGGACTTTTGCAGCTCAAGGAATTTTTAAAAACCATCCTCGAGAGGGCTGGGGATTTTTCTTCCTTTCATTTGAAATAAAACTTTTAACCCATAGAAATCCTTTATAAACGCAAAATTATGCTACATTTTTTTCAAAGAAATTTCGTCCGAAAACTGTCGCAGATGTCGTCCATTACTGCGAATGTTTCCATTCATAATGAAAAGCCGATACGTTCCTTGGACCTTCCACGCTCTTCTCCTGATCTCATTTCTGACTCTCCCCATTCCTTTACCTTTGCGTTCTCCTCCACTTGTCGTTTTATTCCTCTTCCTTAAAAGTTCCAAATCAGACTCATTCCGTTCCATTCCACTTCCATTACCTTTCCATTTTTTAGTTCAAATCCCGTTCCTTTTAGTTCCATTCCCGTTCCCTATCGTTCCACTACTGGTCCCTTTCCCTTCCACTTTCGTTACCTGAACTTCTTATTCCCGGTCCCTTACCCTTTCCTTCCTGGTCCTTTACATTTTCATTCCCGTTCCTTACAGTTCAATTCCCGTTCCCTCACCGTTCCATTCCCGTCCCCTTATATTTTCATTCCCTTTTCCATTACCGTTTATTTCTCGTTCTTTTTCTTTTACATTCCCGATCCCAATGTATTCTCTCCTTATTCAATTCCAATTTCATTCCCATTCGTCACTTCTTTCCTCCTCCTCCTCCTTACCGCAAAATCCCTCGCCTATTCTCCCTTCTCTCAACCTTTGCTATTCTCCCCATTAAATATCTCTCCTTCCCCTTTCCTTCATCACCCCCCGTATCCCCTCTTTCCAATGCAATCCCTTTCACCAGCCACCTCCCTCTTTCTTTTTTCTCCCTCTCCACCCTCCCACAATCCGCCCGCATCCACCCCCTCTTCGCCACCGCCCACTCAATCACCCCTCCCACAACTCACATCAAATTTATTCGACCCCGCTATTCCTCTTCCACGTCAAACTCGTGTCTCTCTCTCTCTCTTCGTGTTACCATTTCCTTTCTCTCTCTCTCCGTGTTACCATTTCCCTTCTCTCTCTCTCTCCAACCCTTCCTTCACCCAGTGTTTCCTATCATTTATGTTTAACTCATTTTCCTCTTATCCGCTTTCACCCTCTCCTCGATATCTTTAACGCCTCATTTACCTATTATCTCACTTTCTCTATTTCCCTAATCTTCCTTTTTCGTCTATCGTCTTTCTCTTTATTTTCTCTTCTCTTTATTTTCTCTATTTATTGTATTTCATTTTTCTCTCTCCCTTCTCTCCTGTCGTTTTTCTGTTACAATCTTTCTCATCTCTTTTTCCTCTATGCCATTTCTTCTCTATCTTATGTCACCTCCAATTTCTTTCCCCTCTGCCCTCTTTCTCCTGCCTTCTTTCTCACTCCCCTTCTCCGTCGTCTTTCCTCTATATTCTCTTTCTCCTCTGTCTTCTCTTTCTTGTCCTCGTTATCCTTTATCGTCTTCTCTTCTCTATCCCCCTCCGTCACTCTTTCTGCCCATCTTTCCCCACCGCTATTCCTCTTGCATTTTTACTTTCTTCATACGTAGTATAGGGAAAGTACTGTGATCACGAAAATAATCGTCTTCGAGATTTCAACGAAAATACACGTTTTGAGGTCCCTAGAACACGTTTAGACTATTTTCGGAATGATGTGTGTGTATGTGTTTGTGTGGTGTGTGTGGATGGATGTCTGTATGTGATTGTGGGCGCTCTAACTCGAAAAGTACTTTCCATATCATTACCAAATTTCATATATAACACATTAGCATGAGCACAAAGAACTGATTAGTTTTTTAACAACACCGGTTAACCGGAATTCGAGGTTTATTCGAAACCCGATTCGGTTCTCCGATAATACGTCATTATTGTATACATTGACCATTACAAAAATGTAGAAAATATAATTTCCTACATCTTTTATTTCAAACAATTTTCTATAGGAGTTATTGTTTAGGAATTATTTATAAATAATCGGTTTTCACGGTTTCCGTCAAATATCTCCCTAAAAACGTCGTTATTGGTAATATTCGTGAGGACCAAAGCTGTAGAGGATAATATTTCTTCCAAGTTTTGTTTGAAACAAATTTTCATAGAACCATCCATTTAGGAGATATTTAACTTATTCGTGATTTCCAGTATACAGCGCCGCCACCATGTAGCGGTGAATTCTGTAAACATATTCAAAATATACCTAATTTACGTCAGTAATGACGACTGTATTCTTTTACGATACGAAATGATAATTTTGCCTTATAACGCTATTCATAATAATTTAAATATCTATACCCCAAACATGGAGAAAGCCATGTGTTGGCCACATCAGATTTTTACTTTTTTCCCCCACATTTTATCTTTTTTCCTCTCTCTTGTCTTCCTCGTCTCTTATTCTCTCTTCCTCCCTTCGCTTCCTCCTGCATCTCTTACACTTCCCTTTCCCTCTCTCCTTTTCCTTCCGTCCGTCCCTCCTCGTTTCTCTCGTAATCCCTCTCCATCTCTAGCCCTTTTCCTTTTCTCCTCGCACCCCCTCTCTTCTTTATATTCTGTTTTCGTCTCTCTTTGCGTCTGTTCCCCTTGATTCTCACTTAATCTTTCTCTTCGCTCGCTTCTCTCTCTCTCTCTCTCACTGAACCCTTTTCACTTCTCTATTTTCTCTCCTTCCCTTTTTCCCATTTGCCGCTCGCTCTTGTCATTTGACTGCTCACCTCCTGCGCCTTAGAACCCTTACTGCTGCTATTATCCACCCAAATGTCACCCGCCTCTGCCTTCTCCGGAGCACCAAATATGATATGCGCCTCGAATATCATCTCTCTCTCAGCCTCCGCCGCCTCCTTATCTCTCTCGCTTTCTATCCTTCTCTCTCTCTATCTCTTTCGTCAGTTCAGAATCTTTTTATTCCACCTTCTCCAGGATCGTCTTTTCACGTCCATTTCTTGACCTCATCCGAGCACTAGGATCGATCCCATCCAATCCCATTCGCTGCCTACAATCTCTCCATTTCCTCATCCCCCCCCCCACCACGATCCTTGTCGCTCCTCTTCCTCACACGTCTTCCACTACCCAACCTTAATCTCCCGTTTCATCCATTTTTCCGATGACATGTCTCTCATTTTTGTCCTCTCTCTCTCTCCCTTCTTCCTTCCTGATATCCTGTTTATCCTGTCCTATTCATGCCTTCTCGTTTTCCTCTTTGCGCTTCCTTTTCCTTTCACTTTCCCCAACGAAGTGTCTTTCTTTCGATTATCACGTTCTCTCTCTCTTCCTGTCATCCAGTTTCTCTTTCTTTTTAAGCCTTGTTAGGCTTTTCCCTGTCTGCTCGTTACAAGTCTACATCCCGGTTAACAATGTCGTTTCTCGACGTTTTTCTCTTCCGGCCTCGCATCTTTTTCCATTTTGTAATTTTTTCGTTTCCGTACTTTTAAAAAAGTTTCTATTTCCTAACTGATCGTATTTTATAAAGCAGTACTCATTTCCGAGGGTTATACTTCATTGATGTAAGCAGCCTAATGTTATAAATTTAGTATAACCTAATGTTATCATAATAAGCGGCATTAAATTATTAAGTATTGCCAGCGGAATTAAATATTCAGTATTGGAATTTTGAATTTGATTACAATACTCGGGTTATAACAAATGCAATGGTGAAAATATGCTCCATGTATTATCATCTGATATCAAATGAATTTCGATGTGTCACCGGTATAGCTTCCACTTTAAAAAATAAAACGTCGCGATCTGGATATTTCATTCTGGCGGTTTGATAAAGTGAAACCTTGGTCGTTAAAGGTAGACTAAGTAGAAATCATCAAAAATGGCGACGCTGCTCTCATTCCGGTTTACAAGATTTATTCCTTCTTATCTGAGCATATAGGTAGGTAGGCCCCTGTATCCTTTTTAAGGCCGCCCATTCGCGAGTTCTTTGAATGTTTTTTTACGTTTCTATTACAGCGTTTCTTTTTTGCTCTTCCATTTTCTCCTCAAGTTTCAATATACATTCTCCCATTTTCTCGACTCTCTCTCTCTCTCTACCCTCCCAATTCCCTCCATCTCTTAGATTCTCTTCTCCCATTTCCTCTTTTTCCCGATTTCCCTTTCCTCTCCCAAGCGTGCTCTCTCTCTGTCTCCATGTCGACCAAGTTTCTGCCTCCAAACCATCCCAGCACCTCTCTCCCTCCCCGGTCTCATTCCCTCCCTATATGCTCCTTTTCCCCTTGTAGAATCACCTCCTTCCTTACGCACCCTTTCTCTTCACCTCTCTCCCTCCCATTCTCCTCTCCTCGTCATTGCTCTCTCCTCCATCCTTTCCCTTCCCCATCCTATTTGCCCTCTCTTCCTCCTCTCTCCCTTCTGTTTTCCTCTATTTTCTCTCTCCTCTCATCTCTCATGTATTTCCCTCTTCTCTCTCCCTTCTCTTTTCTCTCTCCCTCCTCTTTTCTCTCTCCCTCCTCTTTTCTCTCTCCCTCTTTTCTCTCTCCCTCTTTTCTCTCTCCCTCTTTTCTCTCTCCCCCCTCTTTTCTCTCTCCCTCCTCTTTTCTCTCTCCCTCCTCTCTTCTCTCTCCCTCCTCTCTTCTCTCTTCCTCCTCTCTCCCTTCTATTTTCCTCTATTTTCTCTCCTCTCATCTCTCATGTATCTCCCTCTTTTCTCTCTCCTCTTTTCTCTCTCCTCTTTTCTCTCTCCTCTTTTCTCTCTCTCCCTCCTCTCTTCTCTCTCTCCCTCCTCTCTTCTCTCTCCCTCTCTTCTCTCTCCCTCTCTTCTCTCTCCCTCCTCTCTTCTCTCTCCCTCCTCTCTTCTCTCTCCCTCCTCTCCCACCTCTCTTCACTTTCCCTCTTCTCTCTCCCTCTTCTCTCTCCCACTCTTCTTTACCTCTCTTTTTCCTTTTCTTCTTCCCTTCCTCTTTTCCTCTCCCTTCTCACTCCTTTTCTTCCTCTCCTTAGCTTTTACTTCCCATCTTAATCCCTTTCCTATTATATCCTTCTACCCATCTAAATCTCTCTTCCTATCCTCTCTCTGTCCCTCTTTCTGCTTGTCGCCCTCCCTACCCCCTCCCCTACCTTTTCCCCCCGTCCATTTCCCCTTTTCTCCCTACCCTTCATCCCCTTCCTCTTCCCTCCATCTCATCTGATACCGTCTCCTCTTTTCCCTTGCCTCAGCATTCCCTCTACGTCTCTATCTCTCTCTGTCTCTTTCCTCTATCTCTTTCCTCTATCTGCAATATCTCCCATCTCTCCGCCTCCGTTCCAACCCGGAGCCGTTTCAATGGGCTTCCTTTTTAACAACTGTCTCACCTGATCGCCGTCACCAACGCGACCTGTCTTCTCTCTCTCTCTCTCTCTCCGCTGCTTTCATATTCCCTCTCTCGCGTATATCGGCTCTAACCTTCCGCTGCAGGATACAGAAATAATCGAACCACTAGTGCTATTTTGGTTCTGGGCTTTTCTTCCTCTCTTACTCTCTCTCTCTCACTCTCTTTCCCTCTCTCACACACACACGCACTCATTATATACGCGGAAAGGGGCCGCCACATATTACTCTTGACTTTTTGCGCTCGGCTATACTCAGTTTTTCTTGTCTCGGGCACTTTTCTCGCGCGCGGCGCTGCGGACTGAATTTCCCCGTGAGCAACGCCTTTTGATATACGGCCGGAGGAGCGTTTCCTGTTTCGCGACCACTGTTACCAGGCGGGGGTTTGTTAGCATTGGATGCTGGATCAGGGTGTTAGTAGGTAGGCGTTCTTCCGTGTACGTTCGAGATGAAATTTCTATAGGAGAGAAATCTCTCCCACTGTAAAGTCCTTTTTATGGCTCTTTTTCCACGCCAATTTGTACGTACACGTGGGCATATTGTGTTAAACAGTGTTTGTTTCCATCTTTCGTCTCCTGCTCGAATTGCTTGCGGGAAGGGTTAAAATCTAACGGTTTTTCTGGAATCGGTAATTCGATGATCTGTAAATCATAATAATTACTGGAAAACTCGATTTACAAAAACGTGTTGATTATTTCATAACTAGTGTAATTCCCGTTGAAATATCAACGGAAGAATTAGAGATAGATTATTATTATTTTAATTTAAAATAATTAATATTACACTTTTACATATGAAATATTTTGTCATATACAACATTTCTAGTGAATATTCTGTTAGTTAAACTAAAGTTGCCTCTCTTTCCCTCCCTCTCCCTCCCTCTCACACCCTCTCCTCCTCCCCCTCTCTCCCCCTCCCTCTCGCACCCCCCTCTACCTCTCTCCCCTCCCCCTCTTGTATTAAAAGCATTCAAAGCACGTTTATACCCATAAGGATTGAATTAACAGTATGATATAGAGGTCTAACACTGGAATTGGTAGGCAAGGCAACATCCCGTTAAAATGGCAAGATTTCCTCAAACTGTGTGAATTAAACGTTTACATTGAGAAATTTCAAACTGTAGGCGGAAAAAGATGAACAGAATAAGAAACTTTATAACGTTTTCTTAAAATTGGTATATATCCGAAGATTGTAGGCCAAATATTTCTAATTTTAATCTAAAAGAGAATGAAAGCCTGCACGGCATAAAGCCGATTTTACCTGTTAAATTATTGGAAATGAAACTTATCCCCTGGAGTCGAACCCGGGTCTTTGATCTCGAGTTAGATACATTAAAACGTTTTGTTATTATATCATAATGCTATCCTGAAAATTTCATCAAATTCGGTTGTCGTTTGCGAGATATTAAGCTTCAAAAAGCATTACATGACAAAGGGACACTCTTTAATATGTGTTTTATGATTGCGCGTATATAGCAACATAAAAATGCCCTTTTTAATGCTTTAGATGCTGAAAACAGTAGTCTACTATGTTACAGAAGATAAAATGTTTCCCTTTATAGTTATAAAATATACTTCTGATAAACCAGCTATCGATTAACCTATAACTTAAAAGTTAAGTCATTTATACTGCATTAAGTAGATATATATATTTGTGGTGTTTTTTTCCTACACCTAACAGTAGTTATTTTATATAATAGCATAAAATTTCTTTAAGTTTTCACTTCGCTATCTTAATATTTTCTTAATTGCTTCATTTGTATGTACTACGGCATGTGTAGATGGGCATATCGATCAAATGGAATAGGCTAGATCCCAAGGTACCCAGTAAATCGGCACTTTATTTGCCTTGTTTATTAAAATATTTCCGTTATTCTTTTTGTGATTAGGCAAGCATTTATCTGATACTCTTATGCTTGGCAAATAGTAACAGTGAGTAATGTTGGCATTTTCCTTAAATGAATTACAAAAGTAAATCGCAGTTTATTTCATCGCTAGTTGATAAAGTTAAACATTAGAAATAGAGCAGTATAAACAGTTATATAGTTAACAGAATTTTGATGATTTATGATGGGAAATCCAAGTATTTCCTAAATCCGCAATGCAGTACTCATTGAGCGCCAAGACACGTCGTCCTCAATCCTGTGTGTAGTTTCTTGAATTTAGCCGTTCGCGAAATTCTTTTACAGAAACACCTTGGTTTCTTTCGCGGGGAAATTTATTTCCCGCATAAGCTGCGCATTACTCCTGGGAGAGAACAACGTTTCCGTGCAGATCTCGGGCGCATCTCATTAATTCGAATAACTCAAAGAGACAAAAATCTCTGCTACCTCTTAGGTTTTAGATAGCGGTACGTGATTCCCCACTGGTGATACTCGATTTGTCTTGCTTCCCTGTATCACGCGGTAACATTACATCTTTGAGCATTTTCTTCTCGTTAAGGATGAATTTCATTATTTTATGAAAAAACAATTCTTTAAAAAGCATGTAATATTTCTTATTTCTCTTTTAAGCAGGTATTATTTGTACACCTTTTATCTCTGTACTGTAATTGGCTGTAAAACACGATTTTATTGTGATGAAAACTTTACTATCCTTTAATGCTTCCGTAGAAACACGTAAGAACTCGTTGCGAAGGGGCGAAAAGTTCATCTTCTTTAATGAATGCGCACCTCTTTTTATAATGATTAAGATCGTCATTCGAAAACATTTTCTCCCTTCGGAGCTGCTTCGGAATGTCCCATATATTTTCGCGACAGTTAAAACTTTCGTTTCTGAATAGGACGGTGCACACGTCTTGTGATACGGCTGCTGGCAGTCTTGAACTTGAAACGACTCGGGTTTTATTTCCACCCTGATTCGTAAAAGGTTAGGACGGGTTGAAAGTATAGTATTGAACGTGATATCTCTCCCGAAACGAGATCGTTAATTTATATGCGGAGCAGTGTTTCAGGAGAGCAGTTAAGCGTTTCTCGTGGTTTTAAAAGAGTCTCGGTAAGGTTTTGCAGTAACGAATGCATTGAATTGCGTGAAATGCCGGTGGAAGCAGTCAATCAAATCTAAAAAAATATTTTAGTTTCTCTCTTAATGGATCGAGAAACTCTGGTCGCGTAGACCGTTTCCACGTAAGGTCAGGAACACTATCTGTGCTTAAAAGTCTGGTTTCTAATTCATGGCCGTGAGAAAAAAATCAATTTTCAATGTCAAATTCTGCTGAAGTAGTTTCAGCGTGTTTGTCAATCTTCCCAATATGTACCAGATAAATGGGTGAAATAATTACGAGTTGATCTTGAATAATGATGTAAATACGAGTGCAAAGGTTTACATTTATTTCAATAAAAAACATGGTGGGGCGTGATGGCTTAGTGAAAACCGAAAGGGAGGTGTCATGTCAAAAAGTTTGGGAACCTCTGCTGTAAGGTGATGTTTTGAATTTTTTCGCATAATCGTGTGTTGAATTGTGTGTGTATACAAATAACATGCAGCGGAGATGCCCGAAGAATAATTTATTTTCCGAGATACGAGAAATTATATTTGTTCATTTGCATTAATTATTCAACAACGCTAAAGCGGGATATGTACGCACCTTAATGGCAGATTATCGTTGATGTTCGAATTATTCCGTTTTTCGATTAATTAGTGGAAATAATTAACATGCAGCGGAGATGCCCGAAGAATAATTTATTTTCCGAGATACGAGAAATTATATTTGTTCATTTCCATTAATTTATTCAACAATGCTAAAGAGGGATATATATACGCATCTTAGTGGCAGCTTAACGTTGATGTTCGAGCCATTTCGTTTTTCGATTAATTACTGGAAATAATGAAAGGGAAGGATTTGTCGAACAATGAATTTCCGCGTCCTACCCTTAATGACGAAGCTTGCTCGCTACACGTTGTGTGTTTTGAATCCACGCGAGCGTGACCATTCTTCCTTTCAACTGAACAAATTCCATTTTCGGGATGGAGGACGTTGTTGAGATTTTGTATAAATCAGATTAAGAATTTTGTGCAAATAGAGAACGGAAGAATTCAGCAATGGTATTTCCGATTTCCATCAACAATCCTCGTGTACAGTTCAATTTAACGGCGCGAATGTTTTTTTTTTTTAATCTCCAAAATTGATTGTGGAAACTTTTCAGAAGCGGTGAAATGGTTAGCGATCCTTTCGGATTTGGTGAAAGCGGTCCCTTGAGTAATTAGTAGGGAGAATAATGGCCTTGAACCATTAAAAAAAAAGTTAACGGAGAAGGCTTTCATCCCTTGCGTTTGTTTAACTCCCAGAGCTGTATAAAATAAAAGGACTTTCAAAAACTGAACGGGAAAGAATCGCGGAATTTATAAAAAGGCAAGGTTCGTGGCGAGTTGAAAGGGAACGCGATGATTAAGCTCATTTAGAACATTTTTAACGTTTTCAATCGCATCGAGATATATGTCGAAAAATTGACACTAGATCGATGTTGGGGTGAATGTTCCGGGTGAGTGATGTCTTACGCTCTTGAGATAGGCGTGGTAAGCAAGGAAAAGGAAAGTGTTAAGCATTTATAGAGGGCTCAAAAAGGGATACGCCTATTGAATGTTTTTTTTTGGGCGTGGCGTAGACTTTCCAAGTTACAGGAAGAGGGTTCCGTATCGACTTTTTTTACTTTCTTTTAAATCGGAGAATAGCGTAGTTAATCGTTAGGAATCGTTCTCCGATAGAGAGACTGGAAAGTGGTTTTGGTTCGCGAGACACGTAATCGAATTCCTTAAGTCATCTGCGCTTTTGGCAGAGCCCCGCTAATAGGTTTGTTCCAGCGCGTGTTAATTAAGACTGTCGCCGAAAAAGTAGTCCTATCGGGCGTGAAAAATGAATGAAGCCACATTCTGTTGTTGTAATATGCCACGTGGGATTATATTTTTCGTCAAAGATATAGGAATGATATATTATGTGCGCTGTCTTGGTATTCTCGTTTGACGATAAAAATGTCGCTTTTTAAAAATGAAAAGGACCTAGAGAGATAGTATCCTGAAAAAAATAAAGGTAAAAAGGGCCAAGTATATTTTGGCCCGAGTCACAGCTTAATTAAATTGACCTCTGATCATCCTTCGTCAATTTTAAATGCGCAAAAAGGGATTAACTGTGATGTCGGTATTATATCAAGTTAAGCGAAATTTCTATAACATATAATAATCATTAATGATGATTCGTTTCGTAGAAGACTTGTATAATTCCCACTATCATTCCGGCGTAATCGCCTATTTTATATGGTATTTTGGGAATCTTAAGGAAAACGTTAGCCATAGGCAAGTGTAACACGATCCGATTCGACGCATTTCGCGGAGAAGTCGATCCGAATCGATTATCGGGGAATTTAATGACCGCGGAATCTCATTCCATATCCTACACTCGAGTTGTTTTATGTTTGGAAAATCTGAACCAGATTCATTTACGAGCTCCAAAGATAATTCAATAGAAAATTATCGAGTTCGTCTTTTGACTAAAATAAAAATGACGAAATAATTACATAATCGAGTATTCCAATAGTGAAACTAGGTTATGAAATACGTCATGCGCATTACGGCTACCAGAGTAGCTACGGCTACCAATAGTAGCTTCCTCAAAAGAGGTGCCCAAGAGAATTTTGCTCCTCGCTCCATTTGAGGAGATCGTACCATTCGCAACTGATGCAAAATTTTATGCAATGTTAAGAAATAGGTAATCGGTAGAAGTTTAGAATGTCACACTGTAAATTTTTAAATTATTTATAATTGAAATCAGTGTGACAACAAAAGTACAAAATAAAATCATTGTATTAAACAAAACGAGTTCGTATATAAAAATATTACCAGTACATATATAAGGAAATGTGGAAACAGGTGAAAAAATCTGCTATGACCCATCATTTTAGCTTATGCCTGACGCATAAGGATCTTCGGGTCATTCATGCCATCAATTTATAACAGTACGTATATAGTTGTGGACAAAGACGGTATTCAGTGCGAAAGCTCGTCGGGAACTTCAGAGAAATGCGCCGTGCATTCATCGCTGAATTGGCCGGAGTATGAGTGGAGCTAATGCGCTGAAGTGGGAGTGGTCAAGTAAACTAAAGGGAGCGTCTTGAAACACTACGCATGAACAAAAACAAAGCGACAATTCGCCACATGTCAATGGTCGATTATCCGCACGTGCCTATTGGAGGTACTTAGGCCAGTCAATTTAATTTTTAGGCATGTTTTGTTAACCAATGATAATAGTAATTATAAGTAATTGCAGGCTTCTGATGATTATAGGGGTAAAAGATAACTCTTTTTGCTTTACGAGCGGTATTTCATTTACGTAAAAGCCTTTATCGTAAAGGTCCCTCCTGCGGACGTTGTTGAAATAAGACCTGTTAACCGTATCATCTGTCGGCGGTTTAAATAACCCTGGCTAAAACAGACGAGGAGGCTGAGAGGAAGGATTATAAAATAAGGAACGAACAGAAAGCTCGGAGGAACCCGAAGCTACTGCACCGCCATCCGCACGCCTTCGCGGTGCACGCAGTTGATTGCGCGAACCGCGTTACCACTATTAGTTATGCTCGGCGGAGAGAAAGAGAGAATAGGAGAAAGAAGAGAGGAAGAAAGAGTGAGAAAGAGAGTTCCGATGTTATTCCCTAGAGCCTAGAGGAAAGGCGGAGCCATTCGGTTCTCTCTCTCTCTCTCTTTCTATGAGAGCATCAAAGCATCACTTCTTCTCCGCTCGAAAGAGAAGGAGCTTATGGAAGGGAGTGATGGGAGGGGGAAGGATTGGAGGGAGAATGTTTTCCACCGAGATCTTTGTCTGTCTCCTCCTCTTCGGCTTCCACGAAAAGCGGTGTCACTTGTGCTACTCAGAGAGCCATTCTCTGCCAACAACCTTCTCCCTCCCTACTCTTTTTCCCTCCCTCTCTCTCCTTTTCCCTCCCTCTCTCTCCTTTTCCCTCCCTCTCTCTTTTTCCCTCTCTCTCTCTCTCTTTTTCCCTCTCTCTCTCTTTTTCCCTCTCTCTCTCTTTTTCCCTCTCTCTCTCTTTTTCCCTCTCTCTTTTCCCTCCCTCTCTCTCTTTTTCCCTCCCTCTCTCTTTTTCCCTCCCTCTCTCTCTTTTTCCCTCCCTCTCTTTTTCCCTCCCTCTCTCTTTTTCCCTCCCTCTCTCTTTTTCCCTCCCTCTCTCTTTTTCCCTCCCTCTCTCTTTTTCCCTCTCTTTTTCCCTCCCTCTTTTCCCTCCCTCTTTTCCCTCTATCTCTTCCCTCCCTGCCTCTCCATCTTTCTGTATTTCGTTCTATCTTCCTCCCTCTCTATCTCTCTCCCTCCCTCTCTCCCTCCCTCTCCCTCCCTCTCTCCCTCCCTCCCTCTCTCTCTCTCTCCCTCCCTCCATCTCCCTCCCTCCATCTCCCTCTCTCTCCCTCCATCTCCCTCTCTCCCTCTCTCTCCCTCCATCTCCCTCTCTCTCTTCCCCCCTCCCTACCTCCATCTTTCTTTCTCTCACTTTCTCTATTTCTCTCCCCTATCTCTTCCTCTCTCCCCCTCCCTCTCTCTATCTCCATCCCTCAATATCCCTCTCTCTCTCTCCTCCCTACCTCCGTATTTTCACTTTCTTCCTTTCTCCTCTCCCCTATCTCTTCCTCTCTATATCTCCATCCGTCTTTCTCTCCTTCCCTCTCTTCTCCCCTTCCCTCTCTACTTCCCTTCCTTTCTCTCTCTTTCTCACCTTCTCTATATCTCCCTCTCTCCACTCCTCTGAGAACCTTCTCCCTCTCCTTTACCTATCCTTTTCGTCCTTTACTGCTTTTCCGCTAACTCCTCCGCCTACCTTTACCTCGATTTTGTGCACCACATGCGCAGTCCTACTTCCTCGTTCTCTTTATAAATTTCCTCTTTTCTCTGTCCTCGCTCATTCCTCATTTCCCTCCAACATTACCCATTCCTCTCTTGATATCCACTTATTCCTCTACCTTTCTACTCTGCTCCTTTCGTTTTGCTCATTCTATCCACTCTCGTTTCTGCTCCCCCTAGCCCCTCTCGCTTCTCTTTCTCTCCTCGACAAAAGCTCTTGTCAAGAACCGTTGCCTCTTTTCCCCTCTCTCTTTTCATCCCTCCTCCGCCCTCTCTCTCTTTTTCTCTGCCGGAAACTGGGATTCTTCCAAGACCCCCTTTGGGAGTGCGAGCCAGGAGTTCTTAAATGCGGTGTGTTCCTTCATATTTACTCTCTTCGTATTTACCGGTTCTCGGAAATATTTCCGAATCTAATTCGCTCGTCCAATGCACGTATACATGCATAAAAACATATACAATGTATCTATGTACGAATTAATGCATTTTTTTGTATGGAAATGTATGTACAGTGACACTTCTATAAGTCGAACCTCAAGGGAAACAACAGATATTCGACTTGTGGAAAATTTGAGTTATAGAAGGATAATAACACGAGTAAGATGTTGTCCTGTAAAATAAGTTCATTTCGAGTTATGGCAAATTCGAGTAATAGACGTTCGACTTATAGAAGTTCAGCTGTAATGTATGCATATACGTATGTGTGTGTTTGTACGTAGTAGTAATTAGGTTTTTAGGTGCGTCAACAGCTAAGGTTATTTTGCACCGTCAAATTTCTCTTAGAGAAAATCAACATATATCACAACATCCATGCCCGAAGCGGGAATTCGAACCCGCGACCTTTGGGTTAGAAGGCCTACCAGTCTAACCCGGCCGGCGTGTGTACTTATACACGTATACATATGTATATGTGTATAAATTAGTTGCTAAGACTAGTGCGTAAGAGGAGTGAATTGGATTCGGATACACACAAATGCACCCTTAGGGTAACAGAAAGAGGTATTTATTCGGGAAGGGAAACGTTCTTTACTCTGCTAAAAATCCTTATGTTCCCCGCTCCGTCGTGTATAAAAAGAAGTCTCGTGCGATTTTCATTTCAAGATCGCTTGAGGGCGGAAGGATCGTCGCCAGACATCTCCAAGAGTGGGGATGGGGGAAAAAAAGGGAACAGGACGGAGGAGATCTCAAGCAGTGTGAGGTTATTTCTTTTTGTATCCAAGTCGGTCGCGAGGGGAAGATCTCTGGGAAAGAGGCCAGCGGGTTGTGTTTTGTTTTAAGGCACGGACACCGACACAAAGTGGTTATTTCTGGATTCGCGTTACTTTCTTACGTCCTGTGTTTTCTTTTGTCGCTGTGCGTCTTCTTTTTTTTTGCATTTTCGTCGTCGGATGCATCTCCGCGTAAGAAGCCGCCGGTACACGCGCGACTTTAACGGAATCGTCGCAGAATTTCAGAGTTTAATTAGCGATATCGGGTCGTCTCTCAAATCAAATGAATGTTACTCCTCAATTAATTAATTGCTTGAGTGATCGCGGCACGCATTTCAACGAAAAGAAGGCCTCTTCATGAAAAATTCAGCCTTGTTCGATTCCGACTATCTCGACGATCGGTGAATTACCATTTATTAAGGCAACTCTCCGGTATACATTTCAGTTGAATCAATGTTTCAAGGTCTACTCGAGTTTCTGTGTCATTTTTCCATTGCTATAAATATTTTCTTGTCCTGTTGAGACAACCTTGAGCTGATCGATATCCGAAAATGGATAACGCTATCATTCAATTTATTTACATTTTAAAGTATTAAATGTGTGCTTTTATCGATCTCTAGTTCCAATCTGCCCTACTCAGTTTCACTGAAAACTTTCTTTCCCTTTCTCAAGACACGTTGCAGATTGTGCGAGACTTGGCTTCGACATTTTTGGTAAACTAATTTGTTAGTTCAAACTTTTTTTTGAGGGAACGTTGCTAAAATCTCCTGTGAATTTATTACTCACAACCAGTTGTTCAATCATATCGACGCATATGTTTCCTTGCAGGGAAAAATGTTCTTCACCGATAGGAATACAATCTATCCTCCACAACCCCAATACTGAGGGAAGACAAGTAAAGGGTGTCCTGAAAGTCACTGTGCACAAGGGTATCAACATTTTTGTAAATTAACATTACACGTACATGCCGAGTGCACACAATTTTTGGACACTGTATAAGGCGAGCAATGGAAATGCGTAGCAACGTGTCGGCATACCACTAGTATGAAGAAATATTGGCTTCGGGTAATTTGAAATTCCCCGCACAGTCTTGCAAATCATAGGGGCACCATTGAAGTTTCGTCTTTAAAAATTTTCAAGTAGAGAGGCTTTAAGAACAGTGCAACCCTTCTTTGATGCGTAGCTGGCCGCCCCAAATATCACTTATGTTAAAGGAGACGGGTAATTTTCACATGTCTATAATGAGTATATTTTGTAGATCGTCATCATCATTCATTTCACGGATTAGACTAGTATTTCATTCTGGTGCCCATTGGGTGCTTGTATGGACAGTTCATTTTAAAGTGAATGGGTGCTAACCCATTGCACAACCCCCAATATGGGGGACCATTTATTCAGGGGAGTAACGTTGGCGTGCCACGGGCCCGGGGGGTGGGGAGCCTCGAATTCTTCCTACCATAGAATAAATTAATATTCTTTTTATCGATTTCTCTTTTTTTATCCTAATTTCTGAATGACTGTCCGTTTAATCATTATTTTTGGACTGAGTAACTTAAAAAGTTTTTCATTTCAGCATTTTCCTGAAAATTGTTTAATAAGTGCAACTTGATAGGATTTACAGTGGGTTTCATTTTTAATTCAACATACGTATTTGTTGGTTGAGGGGATAGGGATCGTCAATAATATTTTGCTTCGGGTCCTGCTGCTCCTAGTTACGCCCACTGCAATTATTACCCACGCGCGCGCACATTCATACTGAAGAGAGGAGGAAAACCCGGTACCGGCATCAGACTTCTAGGAAAATCTACGTCCCTTCCTAATGACGGTGTGCTGTGCTTGCGTCCCCTCCTAACAACAAAGAAAAACAGTCTCCACGGGTATTCGAACAGAGGCCCACAATGCAGAAGGCCAACACTCAAGGCACTCCGCCACCGCTCCTCTGCCTTAGGTTTTTAACATAGACGGCCAAAGGGTGCGTGCGTGCGTGTGGAGGAGGAGTAGGATACGGTAGAGCGTGAGGCTAAAGGAGTGTAACTTTGGTGGAAAGGAGGCGGCAGGAGCGAGGATGTGGCGTGCGGTTAGGCGGAAAGATGTGGCTGAAGGCGCGGCAGCAAGGGAGGCGGAGCTAGATTTTATCTGCCGAGTTGGAGACTTAAAAAGCATTTAACGGGAAAATAAATTGATTCAGGCAAGGGCTAATGGAGGAAGCACGCGTTGGTTTTGCGTGAACCAGGAAAGTTTGCCAGTGCTGCCAGCATATAAAAAAAAACGCTAATTAAATTTAAAAGCTTCCGTCACGGATAGGATTTTAAAAATAGAAGGGGTTACTGCATATAACTCGTAGATAAATAATAAACCATGAATAAACAAATGAAGATTACTCGGGCTGGGGTAGGGAAAGGAAGGGGGAGGGCAGAGGCAATTTGGACGAAGTACTGGCATCATGGATGTCTTTCGTCTGCATATAACTCGTAGACGACTAATAAAAAATGAATTATCAAGATGATGATTACTTGGGGGTGTAGGGGAAGGAAGGGGGAGGGCAGAGGTAATCTAAACGAAGTACTGCCTTTATGGATGTCTTTCGTCTGCAAATAATTCGTAGATAAGTAATAAACCATGAATAAACGTTGAACTCCGCCTTTCTTAGGTTTATCGGAATTTTCGATGAAATGTGTTTCGGTGAATTGTGTTCGGTGAATTTTCCGTAAGCCGACGGTAATATTATCCGTTATCTTGTTTCAGGTACGGGTTTTATTTCCCCCGACATTAAAATTCTGCTACAAGAAGCCATTCGCGTTTTTCGAGGTGTCATTTCCGGAATAATTGCGCTTGGCATTCGATTAAAGACTTTATTAATCGAAATGGAAACGTTTGATGGAGGAAAGGAAATCTTTTCTTCGCGCGGAAGCTGGTGGAATTTTTCGGATTGTCGTTAAAGGTTAAAAGCGCGCGCGGTTGTCGAAATAAAATGGATTTTTTTTTAAGCCAAAGAGTTAACGCGGACACTGTTAGTGGAAGGAGCAATATAAATAGTGATTAGCAGTGAAATTTTGTAGTATAGGTACAATCGTTTTTCCGCAAATGGAAATGTACTCGAGACCTTTCCGCGAACAAAAACGCGTGGAATTTCTCATTCATACAGGTTTTTTTTTCAAGTGAGATGGATGAAAAAGAAGGGATTCGGGGAAGTACCGGTTGCAGAAAATGGATTGACGCGCACAAGGCCAGGATTAGGTTAGAACCCTCTCTCCACAGCCAGTGAAAGGAAAGGCAGGGCGGACGGATTTCGGCCTAAGGCACCTTTCTTCTCCCTATTCAGACCGCATCCCTTTTCTCTTTTAATGCTACAAGATACACATAACGCGGACAAAGCCTACGCATGTTCCAAGCAGAGCTCTGCAGTGGGAGTATTTTCGAGAGCTTCAATCTACGTAATGCAAACGCGGGCCGCGAGCAGGCGCACACAGACGTTCTCTCAACTAATGCACATCTTTTCCGTTTCCACTCACGTTTTCTTTTTCTCCTTAGTCTCCCTAGTCTTAATTTTTACTTATTTTAATTTAATTTATTCTATGCATTTATAATGTATTTTCTATTTTTTAAATTATTCTATGGTACCTTTTATATCATGCTCGTCTTATATTGAAATAAAATTTTTAAATTCTTCTATGGGTGAATTGTCATTGATTACAGCTGCTTTTAGGAGGAATGCGCATCTTGTTTAACAAAATTTTCGCAGCTCTTGAAGAGACGTAGTTTGTTGATTTGTCATTCCTTGCTCTTAAATATCTCGTGTAAAAGGCGCGAGTTATCCTTTTGGAATACGGCAAAGACCCGTTTTTACCAAACGAAAGTGACTGACTGCGAAGTGCGTTAAAACGTTCTCTGATGCTCTAGATCAGTGTGTATCAACCAGTGGACCGCGACCCGCTAGTGGGCAGGTTAACTGTATTTTTAAATTGTCGCATAAGTACAGCGAAAACTAAATATTTTTAAAAACTAATGAAAATTTGAATACATTTCTTCATTTAAAAAAAATAACTTGCTACTTTTAGGAAAAAAATATGGATTTTTCTTCTGCCTATATATACACCTTTTCATAATTTATTGTTGTCTTGGTGGCTCGTGTTATCAGAAAGTTTGAGAAACATTGCTCTAGATGAGGGGTAGGCAAGGTTTATTTCTATTGGGTGCCACTATTTATCATTATTCGTAATCAGTAAACCTCCACGAGTGCCCTTTTTTAAATTCAATTGGTCCGTAACTCTTAAAGAAAGTGATTCTTATAAGGATTCCGGAACATAACGCGGTATCGTTAAAGTACGAAATAGGTTTGAAATCAAAGTAAAATTCTTTTTTAAATGCATATTTTTTAAAACTTCTGAAATATCGTGTCGTATAAAATCTCTTCGCGTACCACCTTTATGGCACGCGTACCATTGATTCTCGGTCCCTCTAGGTGCTCTGCGAACTAATTCAACCCCGCAAATATCACTCAGATTATTCGAAGCAGAAAATAGCACCGCGTATCAATTACAAAACAATCTCATTGATAAATGCAGGCGCCACTTTGTGGGATTTACTAATGAATTCGATAAAAATTAACTTATATATATTCCACGAAAATTTTCGTGGAAATTACTTGGTTTATTTGTATCGGAAAAATTAGAAAGCAAATTCCTCGAAGGTATGGTCTGTCATTAAAGCGAGCAACTCTTCAGGAAATTAGTTAATCTTTGAAGTTTCAAAACGATCTTAGGATCTTCGAACCGATCAGCAATGCCATTTAATTACGCGGAATCTTGTATACGAGCTTTTCGCTTAAATATTAAATAAAATCCTTCGGTTAAGTCGCCGATTTCTGTTTTTTTTTCGGAAAATCGTTTTTTTTGCGGAAGGGGCTCTGTCCCTAAACGTTTCGTTAAATTGGGATTTTTACCGTATCCTTAATGGATAAATAAACTGGTCGGCTGCATATGGCGGCAATAGGATTACTTTCGAGGCCGATCCGTCCGTTGGAAGTTTATCTTTCACCCTTAATTACTTTCTACGCGGCCGCGCACGTACGGGTAAGAAGCCTTCTCGAGTAATTCCCCCATCCGGTCTCGTCGTCGTACCTCTCATTCGGTTTAAGAGTGTACGGATCGGACCGTATCGATTGTGTTTTTGGGGGGCCACATATGGACCGTCCTTTCCGGATCCTCTTCCAGAGGGAGAGAGAGAGAGAGGTGGCTTGAATACGTTAACGAGAACCTCGGTAATGGAAAGAGGATTAAGTTAATGACGGGAGCTTCTTTTCGTGGGTGGAGGAGAAAGGGATCGGATTTCCTTGAGCGGATTTCGGATTGGCTCGATCTCTGGGACGGCGGCAGGTGACGGAAAATCCGAGTGTTGCAGGGAGAGAGAGAGAGAGGGAAAGAGGAGGTGGAGAGAAGGTAAGGAGAAGGTAAAGAGGGAGGTGTGGGTAGTCCCGAGGGTTGGTCGCGGAGGAAGAGGAAGGTTGCAGGGTTTAGAGATATCAAGAATTTATGCGACTCCCGTCCGGAGCAATGCCGTTGTAGTCAGGTGAACCGTAATTTGCCGTCATAATGAGACAAGTCCTTGCGGAGGTTGAGGAAGAAAGTGGATTAATGGTGAGGTCACAGCCGGGGTTTGGAGGGATGAGGGGAAGATTTCCCACCAAGAGTTTTTGTTTCCTCCCTTATGCTTGGTTTTCTCTCTCTCTCTCCTCGCTTTCTCTCAACCCCCCTCTTTTTCTCCCTGCTCCTTAATCTCTTTTCCTACCCCATTATCTCTTTCCCTACCCCATTATCTCTTTCCCTACCTCCTTATACAGTGAATCTTTTATAAGACGAACCTCAACGGTAACAAAAAATATTCGACTTGTAGAAAATTCGAGTTACAGAAGAAAATAACAAGAAAAATTTTTTGCACTGTAAAATTAATTCACTTCCAGTTGTGGAAAATTTTAGTTATAGACGTTCGACTTATAAAAGTTCGACTGTGCCTCTTCCTACCCCTTTCTCGCCTATCCCATCTCTCTCTTCTTACTCCTTTCTCTTCCTACCCCTTATTTCTATCTCTTCCCCTTCTCTCTCTCTACCCATTTCTTATCTCTTTCTCTCTCCTTATCGCTTCTCTCTCCCCTACCCTCTTCTCAGTATCACGTAACGTCGATCCCTCGATAGCGTCCGTAATTTCCGGTTCAGTTTCCGCTCCCGTGTCATTCCTAGCAATATATCTCGGAAACCATCTAGATCTACGAGTTCTATCTTTCCAGACACCCCCCCTAAGGGCACATTATTCGCGTGGACGTGAATATTTTGGTCCTCGTTAACTCAGGATAAGACTTTTAAAATCACTGGGTCCATCCCAGTAGCGTAGCTAGAGGTATCGGGCCCCTGTGCAAGAATCGCTGATGGGCCCCCTTATCGGAAATATTTTAGTAATGGGGGGCCCTCTTGGGAAAGAGGTGAGAGAATACCAACCACTAGTTTATTATGCAGCACAGGATATATAAGGATTAAAAAAATTAGCTTAAAATAAATAAAAGCGGAAATATTTTAGTAAGAAGATTTTTTTATATATTTTATTGGTGTTTATTTTTCTCTGTGGTGGGGGCCCTCTTGAGAAAGAGGTGAAAGAATACCAACCACTAGTTTATTATGCAGCACAGGATATATAAGGATTTAAAAAATTAGCTTAAAATTTCTTTTTCCTTGCTTTTGCATTTGCGAAGATATTGACAATTGACAATTTCAACACAACGTATGGGCCCCTTTTGTTCGAGGGCCCTTAGGCATTGCCTACTCTTGCTATATGGTAGCTACGCCACTGGTCCATCCCTATCTCTCACACGAGAGAGAGTGCTTTCTCTAACCTAGGCGATGACCGCATCTCCGGGAGCTTTCTAATCTGCGTACACATTCTTTCCTCTTAGCATTGCCGTGAGTGATAAACGCCTTACGTACGAGAAAATCTCGGCTAGATTCTGCCGATTGTTTTACCTCTTTCATTTCCCTATTGGGGATTGTAATTGTAGGCCGGCGTTTCCCAAACTGGGTGCCGTAGCCGATTGTTAGGGGTGCCGCGAACGACTGTGTCGAGTAAATAAATCAGCGATATGGAGATGTTGATTGGTCGTTAGGGTAGTAATATTTTCTCTTATGAATGGGAAGTGGTATGGTCAGGGGCGGTCTGAGGAATTTTGGCGCCCCGAGCGAGGTAGCATTCCGGCGCCCCCTCCGTAAATGCTTGTTTAGATGTTTTCGAAGTACGTGTTAATTTATTATTGATGATGATAAAATATAAGGGATATAGCATCAATATTATAGTCTGTTCCGCGTTATAAATTGGCATCCAATGTTTATCCACTTGCAGGTATTGCATAGATATATGATCGGTACAGCGTCCCGGGCAGCCGCCCTGCTCGCCCGCACCTCGGGCCGGCCCTGGGTATGGTACCAATAAATTAATGGTTCAAAACGTTGTAAAAGACGCATGTTTAACTTTGAAACCATGGTATAGGGTGGGGTGCCAGGAAATATTGTTTATCTTAGAATGCAAACGTTTTGGAATCACTATTGTATACATTTGCCGTAGCTCGTGACTCGAGTTTGACAAGACGTGGTCATTCGACTTTTCCGTTAATTTTTACTTCCTGCAGTCTATCGTTGGTTTTGGGGACTTCTGTGTTTCAGCTGTCCCATGATTGTTAATGGACCATGTTATGTATCCATCTCTTAATAAGTGGAAAGGTTGGGGTTTTATTTTGGTATAAACGGGAAATTTACTCGAATCTATTGCTATCGCGTCTATAACAGGGAGCACAAACATTCCTCTCATTCCTTTTATACTATCTTAAGTAGGGGTAGGAGAGAGAAAATTTTGTTTAAGGATTGTACAGCAATCAATTTTTAATTAAAATGTATACCATGTGTCTATTTATTTAAACAAAATTCTCAAGCTCATTATTATGAAATGCTGCACGTCATCTATTTCGAAATTAAACATTTTTGTTTCACGTGCAATATCTATTTTGAGACCAGTGAACTCGAATATTTAATCTATCTTCTTCCCCTTGAGCATTCCTGTACGGTGAATTAAATTCCAATCTCTATAACGTTCGAAAATCCGAATATCTTTTGTCTTCCCTTTAGGTTCGCGTTGTAGAGGATTCCCTGAATTCCAAAGATTAAAAGATTTAGTCGAGATAATAAATGGTCGTATGCGCCCGAAATTCTTTCAAGTACTGGTAGATAAACGGCATCGCGGAAGAGAGGATAAATGAAATTTTCACACGTGTTAAAAATTGCACTCATAAAAACGCCGGTGTGTTCAGTATTTATCGCGAGCAAATCGGGACGCGAAATGCGAGTAAGGAGTAAGTTCTTCTTCCCCTCGCGCACTCTCCGTCTACGAAAAGCAAGCAGATTCAAATATTTATGTCAACCTTTTTATTTTGATGCGCACTGGGGCTTGTTCCGCCTCTCCCCGTATGCTTTCGCTCTCTTGAGTATGCGCGTTGCATTCTTTCCCGATATTTTTTCTCTCTCTCTCTCTCTTGCTCTGCCCAATATCCTTCCTATTTGATGTTTTCCCCCCTCGAAGATTTAAGAGACTTCCGTTTTCCTTCTTATGCATAAAGCGACCGATCGTTCTGATTCAGTTGTTGCTGTTCTGATTTCGAGGATGCTGCTGCAGGTCATTGTACCGATTCGCGAATATTTTTTATTACATACCTCATTTTTCTTAATGTCACTTAGTCACTTAGCACACTTATCTTCGTTTTGACTCATCTACTTATGCCCTGTTTATTTCAAACGCGCTTTTCGCGTCCACATAAATATATAATTTAAAATGTTAATTAATTGGTTTTTTATAAATCGTATAAGTCTAGACAAATATATTTTCCTGGTTTATGGATTAATATCAGTTAAATCATTTATGCTGACTTTTCTGTTTTGTTGCTTTTTATGAGCAAGATAGATATACCCCTTCTACTGAGTTGGAATCGAAAAGAATAGGTCACTTTATACAGTCAAAGCCGTATTTCGATTTTTCGATAGATCGAATAAGATATAATCGAACCTGCGTAAATCGATCGATCTTCATCGGAAATTTTAATAATATTTGTACATATATAGATTTTTTATATTTTCTTTCCATCGTTATATTAACATCTGTTATGAAGTTAGATATTATTTTCATGATTTTTTGCCATTCATTTATGTTCATGATAGATGTTCAAGCAGGAGCGTGTTAAGCTACCGCGGGGCCCAGGGCACCAGGTGGGTTGCGGGGCCCCCAACCCATTGGTTCCGATATATTGAAACCAGTCAACCGTAATACTGTATTGATGTTAGGAAGAAATGCAAGGATATTGTAATAAACAATTGAAATATAATATATTGATATTGAAATTTATTATAAAAAATAATTTTCCATTGGCCTGTTTAAGGACAATAATGCCCTGAAAATTGAATCAACCTTTTAATATTTAATAAATGTATCAGCAAAACAAATAAGTCAGATGATCTTGCCATCATATAAATGAAAAGCACGTAATTATGCAGCATTAATTATGCTAACTTCAGCTTGGAAGAATTTCTTTCGAGACCTTTCTCTAGAGCGCGGGGCCCCTTAAAGCGCGGAGCTCAGGGCCCTGGGGTTAACATGTTTCTGTGTTCAAGGTTGTTTCGATGGCCGTAGAACGGTTGAATGAACAAATGTGCTTTTCAGCTACAAAGTAGGATCAGCGATCGGTGGATAACCGCCGAGGACGCCTGCTTTGAGGCTGTAATGCACGCCTGCTTTATTCAGTCGCTTGATGGCTACATGAGTTATCCTCAATCGCCCATCGGTTCAGGCTGCAAGCTCGATAATTCGTTCTCAGATAATTCATTTCTAGAATTCAGGATGGTCTCATACAGTTCCACTAAATTTTTCTTGATGTTTTCGTAAACTGACTAGACTTTTAATAATTCGAATCCTTCTGTCTTCTCTTAAGGCTTAAAGATCGGAAACTTACATGCCGCGTGTTATCTGGTATTGGCTCTTTCATTTCTTCTTAATTATAATTTAGGCAGGACTTTTAACAATGAAAAGTTCTTCTTTTTTTGTGATACAGCAGATTCTCTTAAATGTTGTCCTTTAAAATCTCTCCATAAGCTTGGAATTTTCGTGTTTTGATATATAATTGTATGCATAATGTATATGTATCGATTTTATTTTATGAAAGTGGTGCTACATGAGATGTAACTATCCAGAGTCCTGTTCCTTTAGTCATTATTGCTGTTGTGTAACAAAGAGGAAAGATCCGTGAAACATACATTGCTCAACCTTTCTTTTATCCCTACATTTCTATAGGATAATGCTTGGCGGTCGCTGGGCGTAAAACTTGATATATGTATTATAATGCCGCTGGATACTATATAGATATTATTTTATAAAAATTGCTTATCTAGCATTTTTTTAGTAACAGGACGAATTTTAATGAAAATCCTTGAAGCCATTTTTGAGTTAAGCGAAATTTTACGAACGCCGTATAAACTACCCTCCATTCCTGTGCGACATGTTTACTTCAACAGGGTTCCTTGTGATAACCTCTACAAACATGAAATATCTTTTAAACCGCTTAGCTCTCAGACGCACGGACTGAATTGCTAAAAAAATATTTTTCTGGTCCCATGAGCAGCTAAAACCTCAAAATCTCGGTTTGGATTTTTTCACGATCAAAAACGCGCTTTGTATGCTTCTTATATTTGAAAGTAAGTCGTTTTCGACATTAGTGACCTTTTATAAATACAGGTCCGAGGTGTATAAATGGTATATATGGATTTTAATTTAGGATATACAGTAACTTCCGATGTGGGCTATCATCGCGTTCAACTAAAAAAAACGGCAGAAAGGTCTCCTTCCCTCCCCGGTGCACCCCCTTAGGGTTGGATTATAGAGGTTTCGAATGCACTTCGCCTTCTTTGTCCTCCAGCGCTTGCTTGTCGACTCCTACGTTAAGTTTGGACGAATTACACGCAAACTATTCCGGCATCCGCCGCACCGTTCCGGGTTTTATTAGATTACCTCCGCCCGCTTCCCATCCGTAGTGTATCTCTCCGTTTCCACGCACGCCCACCCGTTGCCGTCACTTTATATTAAACAATAAATATCGCCGGGGAATGCGAACGTTGCCATTCTCTCGTTCGCTCCTATAGTTGACTGCCGATAAATGTTCGTTATTAATCCATCATATCACTCATTAACGGCATTATTTTTTGAGCAACTTTTTTAACATCCACGCTAGGGTTGCCAACACTCCCGGAATGACCCCGGAGTCGCCGGAAAAATATAGGTCTCCTCCGGTACCATGCGTGCGAGCTGGCAGGGGTTCCTTTTTCTCCCGGAATCTGTAGCGTTTTCAAATTATGGTTGCCCGTTTCTTTGAAACGCGCTGTTGTGGGAACCCGCGGAGCTAGGATGGTTACGTTATCCGCGAAATTTAGCACGGAAGATAATGAAATTCATGCCATCAAAGACTTTTCTAGTTCAGCTTTCACTCGAATAATTATTTTAAATTTGATTTTCACTGCGGAATCACTAGGTAACTTTCGCCGTAAACTTATTGACCCGTCGAAGACCTCACAAAATTAATTCGTAACTACGAACGTGGCCCGCCTTGCCGAAAAGTTGGTCGATCCACGTCCTGTGTTGCCGAATTAAACCCTTACTTTACGGTGTATCACATACGATTCGAAGTGAAAGGGTGGGCGTAGATTCTCATCTCTCAATGTTAATTTTTTTCACCGCATTAAATTATTTGAATCATAATGTAATTTTCCGGCTATCGCGCATTTTGAAATCGTTACATTAATTCTGCGCAGGACTTGTAATTTATTTAACTGTGACAGGTGACAATCCTAATTCACATCGAAATGCATTCATATCGTTTTAACGTTTTATGAGGCTTTAGTGAATACTCTACTATTCGGAAAATAAGGAATGACAAAATTAATTCGAGTTATAGATATATGCAATCATTAAACAAATTATAGGATTAGTAATTGGAAGAAAAATCATTGATTAATCGAAAATTGGAAATATAGGGTTTTATTGTATATACGTACGCTTTAGCACAGGAATGCTGTCGTGGCATCTTAAGGAAGAAAATTGGCAAATAGGTTTTAGTCTCACCACTTGGAGGTTAGTCGCATTCTCGTCATGATAATTGAATTGTTTAATATTTTTATCCATCACCGCTAATTTCGTCTCTTTCTGGCATCGTTTTTACTTTCTCATATACGAAGTATATTGAGAAAGTATTGTAATCGCGAAATAATTCGACCTCGAGATTTTGACGGAAATATACGTTTTAGGTGTAGCTGAGTCCGAAAAAGTGGTTTTAGCAATACCGTCTGTCTGTCTTGTCTGTTATTGCCTCTAGGGCCTAAATGGTAGAGCGAAAATGAATGAAATCTCGTACTTAGGCATTTTATCATACTGAACAGAAGCTATGAGGACATGGTTGACATCGCTCAATAATTAAGGGAAGTTTATTCTACGCATTCTTACCAACAATTTCATTTTCTCAAAAACGGCTCTAACAATTTTGATCAAATTTCGTACAGTTACTTGAGTTTAGGTCTTCGATAATACTACTTAGGTCACATTTCTCAAAAAAATGAATATAAGGCTAGTTTATTCTGGGCAACTTTAACAATAATTTGATTTACTCTGAAACGGCTGGAACGATTTTCATTTTCTAACGATAACTAAACGACGCATTAGTATATGAGAAAGTTTGTACAATGTATGTTGTACCGATTTTTTCAAGCAGTATGCTTATTCTCTTATGCTAATTATATGAGTTAAACAAACCCTTGCAGTTATGCTATTTCAATTTCTTGGTGGACCAAATCCGATTAAAGCAAATAATTAAGAAAGAAACGCACAAAATACGAAGTTTAAAGTAACAACAAAAAAAAGAAAATTTTGCCGGAGCAGCCGAAAAAATAGGTCATGTCGTCAACCGCCGTGCCCTTAAACATAAAGCAAATTCTTCTCTCTCGTCCCTCTCTCGAATATCCTAGACGCGACGGAGAAAATAGGAGCGGCTCGCATCGGATGCAGATTCAGCTCGGCGTCCCCATCGGATTAGAAGTCTCGAGTCTCATCTTCTCGCTTGCGCCAGACTTTGCTCTCCACGTCTCTCCTTCCCCATCATAAGAACGGAAGAGGGGAACCCGCCACGTGCACGTGCATCCTTAAAAACACGACGCCCCGGGACATCACGAGTCGTTATCAAAAAAAAAGAAAGAAAGAAACTTGCGAAGGGATTCCTCGACACGTGCGTCCATTTAAAAAACCAACTTGAAGAGAGCATCGATTATCCACATGCGAGCATGCGTAAAACCGCAAAAATGAGGTCTCATCCGCATAATTGGCGGATGTCGCATCCTCAGCAATCCCTCAAGAGGGGGGAAATTTTGCCAACTTCTAGCCGACGCACGTAATAGAGAACGTCCGCAGAGCAGAGGGAAAAAAAAAGACGGTTGCATAGCGTGATCTAGAGAGAGAGAGAGGGGAGATGGAGATAAAGGAAAATAGTGAGGGAAAGGGTGCCAGAGTACGGGTTTTAGAAAGGGAGTTGTTTAAGTCGGAGTGGGAAGTCGGATAAGTGCAGGTGTTTTTCCCGTCGACAAGAACAAATCACTTGCATCGTAAAGTGTTTTTTTTTTCGAAGGAAGGACGTCAAAAATCTGGTATTTACGTTTTTTTTTATCCGCGATTACGTCACGGGGAGTGGTAATTTCGCTCTCTTTCTCCCGGGGGAAGCGACGTCAATTTTGATTTTTTTTTTGCCGTTCTAGTATAATGGCGGCGTTTCGTATTGCTTGGCATAAAACTGAGCGCTACAATCGAGGGGAGGATTTCGTTCGCTTCGTTGCCGTTTGCGCGTTTTATGCGGATTTTATATTGCCTCGCAAAATGCTCGGGGACAGATTAAAATTGAAATCGTATAAAAAATGTGTATTTTTTTTAAATGGCCGTGAGGACGGTAAAATGAGCGTGATGATTGATATTCTCGCTTCGGAGTGCTTTTTAACGTTTGTTACTTGAATTGCATAACACCCTTTTCGAAAGTCTCGCAATAATATTTTTTTAACCGACAAATATTGGACTGTAAGCGGAACTGATTTAAAACACGCCTCGAGCTAATAAGGAACTTATTTATTTTCTTATGTTTCATTACCGTTTTGATTCTCTCGTAAAAGAACGACTAGTGACAATAAAAATATTTTCAGTCGCGTTTTTTTTTGCGTTCCGTTATGTTAGAGACGATCCGGTTTTAGGAGTGCCAGTCGATAATAATCGTTTTGTCGATAATGTTAAGGTTCGTGTCGATATATATTCAATTCATCGATTTATGAGCATTGCCGAAGGACGTTTTTATCATTGAGAAGGATAATCCGCAATTATATTTTTAACTGGAAATATAAGTTAACCATCCCGATGTATTATGTCGTTGATACTGCTTTTGAATAGTTAATTGTCGAATTTCTGTGGATACAACCGGTAATGTTGGTTACACATATTACAAAAAAATGTTGAAAAAACCAAATGTATTTTTAGGACACAAAGTAGACGTCATCAGTGCAGATTCACCGACTGTAAATTCGTTTTTTTAAAGCTATGTATTGGATTCCAGCCGGAAGGCGAAATCGACAATTCTAAGTTTGGATACATTTGTTGAAAATTCGTCCGTAATATCTACGTAAATATCTGATATCGGCAACATACACTTCCTATGTTTGGTTATCTCGCGATTTATGTAATTTTTCATCATTATGTGCACATTTATAATCCAGCGAGATTACATTAAAGAGCTATAATTCGCGCCCATGCTTTTCTCGGCATTCATTCGCGAGAAAGCCGGGATTGATAATAATTTCGATCCCGTTCCACGTCCAGGGAGCGGGCATCCGCGTTATTTCAGAATTCATTCCACGACCAAAATATTTGACGCGAGTTGATTCGCTGTAACAACTTCAGCGAAGCCCGAGCGATATACGACTCATTAACTCGGTTCCGGGACGGCAGACAGGAATTTCGCACGAAATTTGTGCGGATTTCAATCGGGCGGTGACAAATGACACGCCATTCGAGAGGGTAAACCCGCCGGAGCATCATTCAAGGCGGGGGCTCCCGGAAACGAGGTCGGATTGCAGCTGCAGCGCCGCAAACGCCCATTTAATCGCGAAAATGTGATCAGCGCCAAAGCGGAGCGCCTGACTTGAAAACGGGGACGCGTTTGTAAAACCGAGGCTGGGATAGCTCCGGTTTTTTTTTAAACAGAAATTAAGGGCGAAATTCGAGAAACGGGACGAATTCGAAAGAATGGTCTTTGTCCGGTCGCTTAGTCGACGATTACTTCCGCGGGAATTGAAACTCTGTTTTTATTTTCGATTTTTTTAAATACGGGATATAAGTATCGTCGTAAGCCGTCTTTGGCACTCGACGGTGGACAACAAAGCGCTTAAATACGTCCAGAATTTCCAGAAAGACGTTTTTGAGAAAGGGATTCGACCGAACAGGCCACCTGTTATCTGTGACGGTCGTTAATTTTAATCCTGTGATATTGGACTGGAGACCCGGCGTCCTATAGAATTTGTGTGATCTACAAATCCCCTTGTGGTGGAATATTTAAAAAAAGAATTTAACGTACGTTGTAAAAATAAGTTTTTCTTTTGTTTTGGGTATTTTCAAACGAGCTCAACTTTGCGATAAAGATTTGTTATGGACCGGAATCTCCGTTGTTAACTTTTCATAGTCTAAATGGATAATGTGTTCTATTTGTAGGGTAATAGGAAAGTTTCCTCCCAAAAATTTCTCCAAATAAACCCTGACCCCTTTGATATTTTCCTGTGTGTGTCATTTGTTCGTTAAAAGTTGAACCTAGATTATATCTCTAGATCTCTTAATTTAGGGTGGAAACGATAGATGGGTGGCTAACCAATAAATTAGTTGCTACGAGATTATCGACAGGCTTGGTTATATATGAGGGAAATCTCAAAGTGGAATCTGGGTGGGGAAGAGGAAATGTTCGAGTTAGCGAAAATTTGATCGGTGGAAATTGAATTAACCCATTGGAACGTTTAAGGGAAGAATGACTTATTCGTATCATCGAAAATCCGAGTGTTTGACGATCTACCAAATGGCGAAATAAAGGCGTAAAATTCGTAAGGTTTCGATTTTTCTTTTCTGTTTTTCATTAAATAAAATTTTTGTTAAGTTTTATTCCCCGCTAAAATTTTTGAAAATAATTCCCCGCGCTCAATCTATGCGACATTATATCTCGAATGAAATAATAACGCTTACAAATTCATCCCGTTACCAATTAACCTAATGGGCAAAACGTACGTCGTACGTAATCTTCGAATCAATTTGGAACACATTCCCTGGATGGCCCCTAGCTGGTTTCTTCCTCGATCCCTCTGGCGGCGACCTCCTCCCTCCCTCTCTCCCTCTTCTCCGCCGTGCGAACAAAGGCTTTTCGCGAGATTATCCGACATCACAAGGCGGAGCGGATTTCCCAAAGGACGGGGTCGTCTGGGGGGTCCCTGCAATACGTAGGGATTGGAGCACCAAACCTAATTTGCTCGTGTATTATTGTTGCGGCGAAAAAGGACGCCCCGGAGCGATCCGCTATCTGTACTTGATTTCCATTTAACTTCGTCACCTAGGAACCCTCTTCTTCCTTCCTTCCCTTTTTCCTCCTCTCTCTCTCGTCTCCTGGTACCGAGAATCAACTCCCAACAGTATCGCTTTACTCCCTTTCCTCGTCTTCCTGGCTTATTTTCTCCCTCTTTCTCTTCTCGCTCTCTCTCTCTCTCTGTGGCCGATCTTCTTCGCTCCTCTCTATACAACACCGTCACTTTCCTCATTTCCCACCTGTTCCACGTGCCTAAAGGGAGGGAAATTTAAACCTGGAGAATATCTCGGATGTGATTATTGAGATGGCTGGTACGTCTGCGGATTTTGGGGGACCTCTTACTCGTAATGCGCGTTTTTTTGTTTCGTTTGGGTGTATTAATTTGAGTAAGCACTAAGATTGTTTAGTGGTAGGAAATCTGCCCAGCAAGCGAAAGACCAGGGTTCGATTCCCGGCCATGGAATAATTTTTCTTTTGATCTCAAAGTATCCCCCAAAAGTATCATATATTGAAAATTTGAGTAGTTGAATCGAGTGTCGCCAATAGCCATAACAGGGTTATTAAAAAAAAAAAAGATGCGCATTACGGACATAATGCAGCCCTCTTCAGTGGAAAAACATTTACAGCGATGTTGACGTGCGAAATCTTCCTTTAAGTCCCTTATGCACATCTTTTGCCCTTCCGTCTGACTCAAATATATCACATATCATTAAAATGTTTAAAGGTGTTGTTGTTTCAGTTTAAAATTTCGTACGTCTTTTCGCCTCTTTAATGTACTCCAATGTTTCCAATAAATCCACTTCTCAAATGTCAAACCATGTTCCGCCATTTTATTCTTTACAGATTAAACATAAATGAAGGTAGCGATCATGTGATATTACTCCAGCGCTTTATGGAGGTAGTATAGCAAATTAACATACTCGTAAAGCATCATTATCGTTCTGTCCATATTTTTACTTGTTTTATCAGCGTGTATACGATTTTTAGGGATACTCTATACGTGTAAGGAGATGATGTCTCGAATGGTTGTAACGATGCCCGTAATTATTTCTACTTATAGGTTGTTTTCGAGTACTTGGCGTGTATTTTGCGCTTGATATGAAGGTAAATATCACTAAATATTTATTTAATGTCAGCGTTGTATGCATATTTGATTTTTATGCATTGGCGTATAATCCTGCAACAGCACATTTTCATAGAAAATCCTAGCATAGGCGGACGATTGCGTAACAAAACTTGTAGTGTATAAGAGAAATCTTCCGGGGCAGACGTTTTCCTTCGACAGCGAAATCATTAAAACACTTTTGCTGTAGCCTTAGGCGTTCTCCTTTTCCGATCCCAGAGTAAGCTCCGCCCCTTTGTTTGAAACTTCCGTTTCGGCTTTCGATTGCGAACAATTCGGTCCGGTTTTAATATTTTTTCCCCACTCGTCGCTACTTTTGTAGAAGAAGCATATCACATTTCTTTTGAGGCGCGACAGATGGACGTGATTTTTTTTTACCCAGCGACATTTCGTAAAGTTACATAAATGAATATTAATCGTAAGGGAAATCTTGTTTTTTTTTAAAAAGAACTATGGTTTTATACCTCAATGGAACAGCGTATGTTGATTTGTTTAAAAATATTTTTTCACGATATCCCAGAAGGTGATCTTTTTAAACAATGTCAGTTTACGACGGTGTCGATTTAAGTTGATATTTTGCATTGTTTTGGCTTCCTATGGTATCTGCTTTATTTCGTTCGTTATTATTCATCACCCTCTTAAGTAGACTTACCAACTGCGCATATTACGATTCCGGTAGATTTCGCCACGTGCGCGTGTAACGTGTCTAGTGCAGTTCTGAGAGATTCAGCAGTGGACACGTGGGTTCACAGAAATATGTCGTTGTGGCAGCTTAGACAGCATTTAATGATTCATTTTCATATATTACGAGTAATGAAAACGACGAATAAATTATTTTTCGCAAAGGTGACTTTTTCCTTAAAGGTGGGGGACGTATGACAGGACGTCGTCTATAGATGTGCCAACGCCCAAATTCCTGGAAAAATTGAGCTACTTTGAACAAAATAAGTACAAATTAAATAATATTTTTTGTTCCATCGGAAGAGCAGAATCGAGATTAGTATGCATAATGCATAAATTTCAATTCGGGTGCGAGGGTTACTGTGGAGGTTTCTTTGTTGTTACCGCACTTATTAACAATATAACCGCGCAGTTAATCGGAAAATAACACGATACAGGAATACTTAGTGAGATATCAGTGTATAAAACATCGGTAGCTCAACTACCTGATCCTATTCAGCGAAATAAATAAAATAAGACCGATATTTTCAAATATTTTTGAAAGCTATGGAATTTTTCGAATTTTAGAATTTTTTAATATCTAAAATCTTGAAATTTTATCTTTTTTGTTAATTTCACTGTTATTTTTACATATAACCGTTTTTTACTTTCTCCATACATAGTATAGTAAAGAGTACTGTATTCGTGAAAAAAATCGAATTCCGCGGGGATACACGTTTTGAGGTTCCCTGAATACGTTCAGACTATTTTCGCGATGAAGTCTGTGCGTGTGTATTTGTATAATATGCGATAGAAATTTGTGGGAACTCTTAACTCGAAAACTAATAATCAGATCAGCATAAAACTTTATATTTAAGTTTTTAATTGGCAAATGAAGATCTGAAAAGGTTTGGGTTGGGTTGGTGAAACAGGTCATTCGAAAGTGGTTTGTTCTTGTCGTTTTTCCGTTTTTTTTTACCAAATATCTCCTTTAAAGCTCAATTTATGTAAATATTTTCCATATTGCAGTTTCCGAAAATATAATTTTCTACAAGTTTCGTTTGAAACATTTTTTCATAAACTCGATCTTTTAAGAGATACTTAGATTTTTCGTCTGAATTTATGTGAAGCACATCGATAAGTGATAGATTTGTTTCCGTTGCTATAATAAAATTTTATAATTGTTGATAACGATCCATACGCTGCCAAGGACAATTTTATTGCGCATCTATATTTTCTTATCCATAATAACAGCTAACAATTTTGTTTAATTATTGGACTCATTCTTCAATCTTTGCAATTTTCAAATTTTTTGAAAATTTTGCAATTGTTGGGATTGTCTGAAATTCAGATATTTTCGAAAATTTTTTGATTCTTCAATTTTTGGGAATTTTATTTCTTGGAATATTATAATTTTAGAAATTATGCTGTATTTAAAATTTTCGGATTTTTTTTGGGAGTCTAGAAGCGTTTTAGTATTTTTAGAATCTGAAATTTTTCTAATTTTTTCGGATTTTAATAAATTTTCGAATTTTTTGAAATTTTGGAATTCTTGGGATTCAAAAAAATAATTGGTGATTTCGATTTTCAAATATTCGAAGAATTCGAAAAATTTCAAAACTTCCAAAAATTCGAAGAATTCGAAAAATTACAAAAATTCGAAAATTTTCACTGCCACCGGAGCGTTATGACCTGCTGTATACGTACGTAAGTAAAGTAGGTCGGATACAAAAATTGCTCCTATAGTAAATCAGCCTTATTGACAGCTCTTTTGCAGTGCACGAAATTTTCCTATCTAGGTAGGACCCTGCAAGTGCATATACGATTCAAACGTTTAACGTGCAATTAATATCAAGATATTTGAAAAATTGAAAGGATTATAAAGTAAAATATGAGAATCGATTAATTGTTGAAGCACTCTTCCAAGTAAATAGCAGTAAAGTGAATTTTTAATTCCTGGTTACTATTTCCAGACAGAGTGGACAACTGACATGGCCGCAGGGCACTGTGTCGGCCTAGTTTCGCCCTGGTCCTATTCGCAGTTCTCAAAGACACTGAGCGTTCCAGTACGCTCCTTTATAAAAGAATTTCTTTCATTATTCCATCTGGTTTCCTTAGAGATAAAGAACACTATTGTCTGATTTCCGCTTAATTCGGCATCTCTTTAGGGTACATGACTCAACATAGGAATAAAGTTTTTATTATGTTTCCGAGCTGGTCGGAGTTGGCGCGTGGTCATCATTTTGGGTCGTTTCCTTTTCTATTTGTGCATCTTTGACTAACCCCTGTCTACGTCAGTAGTGCCCGACCTTTTCTACATGGAGGGCAGCATCGGTGGTTCCGAATCCATTGGACGTTGCCAATTATTCGGCGGGCCCTATTCGAGTTTAAATCGAAAATTATCTATATATCCTTAGGTGCCATTTAAGTAAAAATAAATTGGAAATGGGATTTTTATGTTCAAAATTCTACTATTGAAAGCTTTATTAACAAAATTTTCATGACTTGTGCGTGAAATTTTTCGGATTGCTTTTCATCATGTCTTCGCGGGCAGCAGAAAAACCCTTCGCGGTCCGTAGGTTTCCACCAATTGTCTAGGTAGTATATAAAGCCAATAAGGATCAACTGTTTATTTATTACCGGAAAATTCGGGAATCGGGAGATCCTATTCCGGGAGACTTCTGTCGAATCCGGAAGATTTGGGAATCCACATAAAAATTAATATGTTTTGCTGTTTTTATCTATGCTCTTATATTGTGCTTTTTAAATTCGAGATTGTCTATGTGATAATGAAGGCTCAAAACATTAACCTTCTCTGAGGAAAATGAGCTGTCACCACTCGAGCGCTTTCTAGAATTGCATAATTATTATAATAACTTTTGCGAATGAAAAGTTTATTTTGACTGGCAGTAAACGATAAATATAACACTCTTTGCGTCATCGACCATGTTTATTTTGTTATCTAAACGAGGATGTTTACTTGTTGAGGGATTAATTTTTTTTTCATTGTATCGTAAGCGATTTAAAATTCAATAAAATATGGAACGTCGTTGTTTGAGCGACTAGACGAGCTGCGAGAAAGGATTACTTCAAGTAGTTTTTGAATGGATTCGATAACAGCGTTGCCAAGTCTCATTAGGACCAGAAAGGCTTACCCTCCCGCTGATGTCCACTTTCCTTTTACAGCGAACCAACTAATCTGCCTCGTCGTCATAGTGACGGGACTCGGTCAGCGGCCTCCCATTGGCCGAGTACTCCCCCTTCCACCACCGGCTACCTCACTAACCACTCAAAGCCAATCTTCCGGCGGCTCAACTGTAGTGGAATCGCCTTGTAACTATTACGTCACAAAAATAGCCCGTCAATTTATTATTAGGGTTAAACCGTCATTTCCTCTTCTCCCACCCCTCACATTTCCCCATCTAAAAGAATTGACCTCATCTATAAATATGTGCGAGTGTGTGTGGAGCAAGTGTTTCCATTAAGGACGCAGATGTGTCCCGGGCGCCTCTCATCCGCTGGTGCAAGGGGAGGTCTTTGATTTCGGCAGCTCTTATCCCGTTTCGCTCGTGTTTATAATCCACCAAAGGCTTGAACGTGTGGCTGTGGAGAGAATCAGGTGATGCAACAATCGAGGCACTGTGGTCGGAACACACAAAACTCCCTCTCTCTCACTAACATGCGCGCGCGCGCACACACACACGTACACGACCGATCTCTTTAGGCACTCCATTTAACCTCCCTCCATTTTCTACTCCCAATCTCCTTGGATATTTCCACCTCTCTCTCTATCTCTCTCCTCTCTGTATTACGCCCTCCTTATCTTTCCTCCTCTGTTTTGTTCTTCTCTCTCATAATTTTATTAATCTTATTACCTCTATCTCCCTCTTTTTATCCCTCTCAGCATCTCTCCTTTCCTATCCCACCCTTTCCATTACCATCTTTACCTTTACATGTACGAATATTTTAGAGAAAATATCGTGAACGTGACTGAATATTGAGGTTTTGTTTAATGCGCACGTTTAGGTGCCATCGTGCCCGATAAAGTGGTATTTCTTTATTTAAAATTCTGTCTGCCGTCTGCGCGCGGCTCTTATTGCTGAACGGTTTAACAACAGAATCTGTTTAAATTTCGTACTTATATAGGGTATACCCAGAAATGTTAGCCTTGTTGAAATGAACAATATGGCACAATCGTGTAGGATAGTTGATACTTGTCGTTTTTCACAAAATGTGGGTATGCTCAAAAATGGCGTAAGAGGATTTTCACTTACATTAATCCGCTTGTAGAGTTTGTCGTCACAAACAATACCAAATAAGTCATATGTCCAACGACTGTATAGTGTGTCGATTTTACGCCCAGCTAATCGCCAAGACGTACGTGCGAGAACGTAACCGGTGATATTATTTGCTGGACTAACGGGATATGGATAGGAGAAAATGCGTGCAATGTACGCTGAAACGATTTTTAAAAGAATTTTACAAACTACTTCACATTCCCTTAAAAACATTCGTAGCGTTTCAAAGGGAGTTTGGTAGTAAAAAAGAAAGCAAGTGCCGAGGCCAATGCCCACGGAGGAATTCGAAATAGCGAATCTTGTTTTGGAAGGATGACATGCTGCTCGCCCTTCTTGCTCCCTCTCTCTCCCTCCCCCTGTCAATTTCTCTCTCGTCTCCCTCCGCTTTCCTCCCTCTTTTTAATCCCTTTCTCCCCTTTCAACTTCTACGCGTCCAACGCTCGACACTCCGGTTTCTCCGGCCCGAGTGACGCGAGGAGACCTTGTGGGTTTCAGCAACTCCGTATACTCTTCACGTCTGGCGGTTTGCATGCGCGTTTGCGTGTGTATGAGGAGGAGGCGAAAGAGAAACCTCAATATCCAACGAGCGCAATCCAGCCTCCCTCCCGTGTGTTCAACGCCTACCCTCCCGTACCACACCCACCCTTTCATCGCCTATTTCAACGTCTCTGCCACCCCTAACCCCACGTTTCAATTCTCTCTCTCTCTCTCGTTTTTCTCTCTCGTTTTTCTCTCTCTCCCCTTTTTTTCTATCACGTTTTCTAGGTTTAATCCTCTTTCGCAACCATTCTGTTCCGTTACCTCCATCTAAAAACCTACCTAATGAGCGGTGGAGCAGCTTTTTATAGTCTAAAATGTGTTTAAAGTTGAAACTGTCTTTGCGGGAAGGGTTGAGCTATTCATTCGTTAGACAAGTGATAAAAGCATAAAGTAATTATCTTATTTGTTAACCTTGACGCGATCTCTGCTTTTACGCTGTGGTTTTTATGTGAGACGGATGGTCGGTCTCACGTTGTGGCTTGTATCCAATAGATGAAATAAGCGATTCTTGTAGGCGTAAAGCTCAACTGTGTTATGGCTAAGGGAGTTATGTTTGGATTAATTTAATCGCCTTTTCCTTAGCTTAATTTATAAATACATAGATTTATACCGTTAATTACAGTTTAATGTGGGCTTGGAAATCGCGAAAATATTTTAGTGCAAGTAATGGTCCTTATGATGTGACAAGTAAATTTTGTGTATCGCTTTCGTAGGTTCATCTTCCAAGGGTCTATATCACTTTTAGTTCTATGTAGTATCTTCTGTTCGGCGGAACTTCCTTTATCCGAATGCAAGCAATTTAAAGGCGCGAAAATAATTTTGTGGAAAGTTGTAGTATTTTCTTGTCGTAAAACGGTAAGAGAACTAATACACTTTTCCTTGAATAATTTCGTGATTTCCATCCCAAACATCAACAAAATTAGATTTTTAAAAAAGTCGCATTACATACATCGATGGTATAATCAATTTGTTAGTTTTTCGCGACATTTTCCGAAGATCACGATCAATGTTGACGTTCTGTGGTATCGGCCCTCCCAGTGCTTCAAATTCGATTTTTTTTAACGGTCAATCGGTATGTCAGGAAAATTCGTCCCGCTTGCCATCTTTGGGAACGCTTTTCACGGGTTATTCATACCCCTTTCTTCATGCCCCGCCTCTCTCTCTGTCCCGCCTCGTTTCCGCGTCCCACCCTTTGCCACACGCCTCTGTAAAACTTCTACCTCTTCTCTCCCTTTCCAACTTCTGTCCCCTTTCCAATCCATCCCACACCTCCCTCTCTCTCTCTATCCGCTGCTACTCATCGGTAAGTTTTTATCGCCTTTCTCCGTTACGCCCTCCATCTGTTCCACTCCATCTTCCATCTCTTTTTGTCCAGCCCCTATTACCCGCACCTCTTTCTCCCTTCCATACCCCTATATTCCACGACATCCCTTCTCTCCTAACTCAACCGGTAGAGCGACAGAGGCAGTTTTCTTCTTAGACGGATCCGGCCATAAAAAAAGTGCGTTTGGTCGTTAGAACATAGCTCACTCGCGAATAAAATGGACGGGAAAACAGGTGCGGTCACTTCCCATTTCCATATCCGAACCAGAGAGACTTGGGAAAAGAAATGACATTAATATCAAATTTCTATTGCATCCAGATAGATGTAGGATACCGAGTCTCGTATGAATTGATTAATGTCGGCTTCGAAACAAGTGCGTCGACAAATTAGTGACTATAGGTCCGAACGGGTTATCCGATAACGAATCGGCGGAGAGAATTACACGTAATTACTCCGATAGGTTTCGCTTAAATCACGCTTTATCCCACTGTAACGAGATTCCGAATGGTTTAATGCCGACGTATTGTGAAGTCACTCGTTTTAATGATGTAATCGATACGCATGCGAAATTACTCGCGAACAACCTTTGGCTGTGTTTTGAGCGAATACAATAGCCGGATTATCCACCGTTGCAGAATATAAAAAGCACATTTTGTGAAAGGCTGCATGAGATTTCGTTGTGGTTTCGTTTATTATTTTAAAGCCCGAGATATCGTCGTTCGGACTTTCCGTCGGAAGAATTCAGCTACCGAATGTTATATTCCTAGCTCTTATAATTTCGCTAAAAAGGTTCCTCATACGGAAGCATAAGATCAACAGAGTGAGAATTTTAGCGGGCTTTTACAACAAAATGTGCCGAAAAAGTTCCCGTCTTATTTTCATCCCGAGTTCAGTCGACTACTTCTCCGTTAATTAGCACGGCGGCTAGGATCGTCGTCCTCAGCGGACACACCTAAAGCTTAACACCGGAGTTGTATCCAGTCGTTATTCTCGGAACGCATATCACCGATGCCGGTTGTCTACGCGTCGATTTCCGAATCATAATGTATGCGTATAAGCGATCCCTTCTACGTTGACGGAATGACTAAACATAATTAAAGCGATCGGCATCCGCTGTCTCATTAAGAGGCGCGGCCCGGGAGTCTTTAACTTCTAAACATATCTCTCCCCTTGTGTCCTTGAGAAAGAGAGAGACTCGCTGAGACAAAGGTAAGAATCCGACGGAAATTTACAATGAGAGAGAGAGAGAGGGCGTTGAACCTAGCTAGTTGGGCGCCAAAGACATTTTTTCGCGAATTCTTCCTAGGGTGAATCAAGATTGAAAGGCGACACTACAAGATCTTTACGTCCGTCGCGAAGCCTATGACCTCGAATGCTTATTTTTTTAAGGTTAGCGCCGTGGGCGAAATGGGATTTGTCGGGAAGAGAAAAAGATGAGAGACTTGGAGAGCGCGTGTGGCGCCTCTCGCGACGGATTTTATCAACCACGGCCGCGCAGTGACGTCAAGAGAAACTCCCGCGCGCGCGAGTTCTCAGGAGAAATTGGTCTTTGCGACGTTCTCTTTATTCTTTTATTCATCCGCTTGTGTGTCACTCTATACACCTTGTCACCCTCCTCCTCCCCTCCACTTCCCTCTCTCGCCTTTTCTTTCATTTATCGCTCGCTTCCCATTAGCATGGGTTTCTGGTGATCGATTGGTCCCTGGTTCAAGACTCTTATTGCGTGTACATTTGCCTCCAAGCTTATAATATCTCCCTAACATTCCGCGGCTCTCTGCTTTTCTCGTTTCCCTCCCCCTCCCCCCCCCCTTCACTCTCCCCTTCTCTTTTCTCCTTATTTCTCTTCCTTTCTCTTTTCTCACTCTTCTCACGTCCTCGCGCTCCCATCAATCTTTCTTCTCACTCCATTTCTTTAGTACTCCATTCCCATTTCTCTTTTTCCGCTTCTTACTGTCTTCCACCTCGCTTCCATTCCCCGTTTTCACTTTTTCGATTTTTTTTTCGTACCCCCTTTTTACTCCCCCTTTTTACTCTCCCAACCCCTTCTCTTACTGTCTCCCCCTCTCTTTTACTGTTTCCCCTCTCCTTTTTCCCCCCTCTGGGTTTTCTCCTCCCCAATTTCTTTTCCCCCTCCCTCCCTCTTCCTTCCTCTCCTTCCATTTTTTCTGCCATTCTCCACCCCATTTCTCTCCCACTCTCTTTCTCTCCTATTTTCCCATATCTATCATTTTCCTCCATATCCCTCTCTTCCTGTGTAATCCTCTTACCCTCTTTCTCTCTTCTCCCATTATTTCTCTATTCTTATTTCCGCCTCTTTCTCTCCGTCGGGCTCTTTCCATCTTCCTCTGCCTTTATTTCCCGTTTTTTGTTTCTATCTCCATCTCCATCCCTATTTCTTTATCACATCCCCCTCTGATTCCCTGGGTCAATCTCTCCCTCCCTCTTTCCCTTCCCTCTCTTGGTTGAATTTTCAGAGTGTTATCCACACTCCGCGCATCTCTGCAGTGGGCGTTTTCCCTGCGGTGGGTTTTCCCTCAAGACGATCACATCTGTTTCCAGTTTTTTCCTCCAAAAATATACCTCCACTTTCGACGTCGTTGTCGAAATTTTTAGACTTTTTCCGAGACTTTTATATATAAAAGTCAGCCGTAATATTTGTTTGTTTCTATGAATCGGGTTTAGACTCAAAAAATAAGTGAGAGGAAGTCGAGAATATAAGTTGTTCCAATAATAAAGATCGCTCTCTCTCTTTTATCTTCTTATATTCTGGTTTGCTTCTCTTTCGCCCATTATCTTGACTCGGGGAGTTCCTTTGGCGGTGCTTCGGAAAATACGTCTAACGGGGTTATTTACTGGATAGTTTGCCACTGACGAAAGCTGTCTTGTCAAAATGCGCGTCTGGTTTTCTGGAGTGACATAAATTTGCCATTATTCTTTAATAAGACGTTTCAATAGTCCTGAAAAGACATATATTTCATAGATTAAAGGTAGAGCATCCTCTCAAAATATAGTTTAGATTACCGGTCAAGTTCAAAATTATTCTATGTTCGATGCGTTTAATGTCGGCCCTAGTGGAGTAATTAATAGTGCATCCACTATCTCTATAGGGGGATTGGGGTCATGAATTATGTCGAACGGATGGGATGGATATGCTCCTCTTTGTTTTCTGTAATTTTCTTCTTAATCACATCGAAATATCTTGTCGAGAACACTGTGGTTTTATAGAACATTAGAAAGTGTAGGTGTCAAAATGTATTTTGTAAGTGTAGAAAAAGCCTTTTTAGGCGCGTTTCGCTTACAGCGTGAGCGCCTATTATCGTCGGTCGGTCCGTCTGTCCGTCCGTCCGTCCGCATGTTCGTTCTCGGCTTCTACCCAACGGATTTTCATGAAATTTGATATTAAGGACTTTCAATCAAATATAATAAGAAAATCGCAAAAATGAATCACATACGCCAATCAGAGGTATCACTTTACTGGTGACAAAAAATTAAATTTTCGTCATATTTCGTAAAGTATTGCTCATATCAAAATATCTTTCAAATAAAAGTTGTAGAACTGGTAAAGTAGAGTATTTTCTTTCCTATACATTTTTATCGTAGGAGTAGCCGTTATCGAGAAAATCAAACAAGAATGTCTTAATTCAAGTTGACATTTTCTTGCATGTTGCTAACATAAGCAATCTCACAAACAATCGTTTAATTTACTTACGTGTGCATGCACTATTTTTAAATAGGAAGAAAATGGATTATTTATGATGAAGAAAAGAACTTTGAAACGCTATTTCCCTTACGTACAGGTATATATCTTTCTAGTACTCCATTGCACGAAACGCGCCCATTTGTGATACGTTGTACACTTTCCTAACTTGTTTATTTTTTGATGTCGTTAATCTGACTAATAACTTTTAATATACTCGGAATTCTTAATGATCAGTACTTCCTTTGCCAATGAGCGAAAATCAAAACGAACCCTTTACGGAGGCGTACGCATTGACAATCTCGTTGTAAATGTCCGTGAGGTGATAACTATGAGCTAATAATATTGTACATAAATAAACGGAGACATCGGTAACTCAATCCGTCTCTACCAACTCTGTATTTTATCTTTCAGCTTTTATCCTTTTTTATCGACCGTCTCTGTCGTTTCTCCATTTCCACTCCATTCCACCCACTTTCTTTAACTCTCCTCCCCCCTCTCTCTTCCTCTACACCCTTCTCTCTCTCTCTCTTTCCCCTTTTTTCCGCTCTCCCTAATCCCCAGTGGCGTCCCTTTTCAATCAAATACAAATCCGCCACGGCCTCTCTCTCTCTCTTTTATTTTTCGGAACTATCCGTCAGTGCGGTGGCACAACAATGGAATTAAAATCTTCTTTCCGATTATCGAAATCGCGCGCAAAGGCTCTCGGTGCCGCGCGTAATTAATTGGCCGAAATGGAAGCGATGAAGGATATTATTCGACTGAGTTTTTTCCCCCTTCCTTCCTTCCTTCCTTTCGATCGGGTAAAAATTATCCCTGGGTTTGGCGGAGGGGTTGGTCCAGGGGTAGGAAGGCCCTTTTGATGATTCGGCGTGGTCGAATCCAGCCGTCGCAAAGTGGTCGGAAGACCCTACTTTCCCGGACAAAAGTCCATTTTGCGAACTTCACACATGCGTCTCAAAATGGAGTCAAAAATGTACGTAAATGTCCAGCCCACCTGAAACAAGCCTATTTAATTTTCGTTCTTCGTCCGTTCCGACTCCACAGGTCTGAGAATATAGGGGTCGTCATTTGCTTTTTTTCAGTTACATATATTCGCAATATTTCAATGGCACTTTTCTGCCATTAAATGTGATTCCCCCTAATGATACAGTGCGCAAATTATTCTTTGGAACTTAAGGATTCTATTGATGGGGTCACAGGTGGTTTTAGAGTGGAAGTAAACTATACAACAGTGTTTCAACTGAACTATTGCACAAATTGGATATGTTCAAAGATGAATTTGAGTTACAAAATTTCCACTGCGTTCTGCTTTAGTGATATCAGTAGCTTAATGTCTCCTCTATTAAATCCTGAAAGAATTAGCTGCGCTTTTTTGAATGAGGGGGTTAAATGTAACTTTGTCACACACAGTCGGAATAACATTGTAGAGAGTCGGATTGACGTCCGGAATGGCGTGTCTCTACAGAACACGACAAAAAAGTGTTGCTGCGAGGAAGCTGGAAATACAGAAGGCTTTCAGAGAAAAAATGGGCCTTATAGTAGATCAACCAAAGCAAAACAGCGGTACTACTTATGATGGGGACTCCGCACGGCCTTTCTTTGAGCAGCATGCACTTTCCGCAGAAATTACCGGAGTTGATGCCAGTCTAATTCAGCGTTTATCAAATATCTTACATGCCTTGGGAAGCTCTTACGAGATAAATGTTTAGGCTTTCCGGGACTACACTAGGGACACAGCCGAGCTCTATGTAGATTTGTACGGTTGGTATGAGATACCAGCCTCGCTTCATAAGCTCCTTATCCATGGGGCTGATATCATACAAGTTGCTCCATTGCCTATAGGACTGTTTTCCGAGGAGGCCCAAGAGGCCAGGAATAAGGACACCAAGAAATACAGAGAAATGAATACTCGGAAGATGTCAAGAGTGGAATGAAAGGAAGACTTATTCCACATTCTGCTAGTATCATCCGACCCATTGATCTCCAGCATGAGAAGAAAGCTACGACGGAAGAACACGATGTTTTCGAATGATGTCCTACAGCTACTAAGACAACCTCATGAGAAGTCGGACTTTCCTTTGCCAATTGACTCCAAAGAAGAAGAAATTTGATAATATGTCACCTCTTTTAATTTTTTTGGCGCATATTTGTCACGCCGTTTTATTTTTTTAACAAAGTTTTACTATAACAGAATTCCCCATTTCTTTACTACACCTAATTGTAAGTGAAGCTAATAACAACACTCACCTCGTCAGCATCCCAAAAATTTGCACCAAACAATCTTTAAACACTGCTTTTTTGCGAGAAAAATATTATTTTCATGAAAGACACCTTCGACACTGTGTCCGACGATTTCAAATCGCGTACTCACATCATATCAGCGAGAATTTACATTCATAATGTAAGAAACCGGCAAGAAACAGATGTTTTGGAATGAATGTTGTCTCGTACAGGTAAACAGACATCAAAATCATACTCAGCGTGTCTCAAAACCCCCATATACCAATATTGGATTCAATCAGACGATTTTAGGACTTTTGTCCGGGAAACGAGGGTCTTCCGACCACTGTGCGTCGGTTGCGGTATTCGCGATTGTCTTTAAAATAATTTTGTTGGTTAAATGCAAGGATGTGGAACGGTTGAGTGAACCATGCGTTTGGTTCATCTCTTTAGTTATTCGTCGTCAGAAGCGGTCCGAGTTTTTCTTGGCAGGCGGGAATGCGTTTCATCTCACAATTTAGATATTCTTGAGAAGAAATGTAAAAGGAAAAAGTGAAATAATTTATTGCGCCTTAGAAATTAACATGATGACTACAATAAAATTGAACCAATGCCATTGATATTCTGTTTTTCGGCGGTGTATGTATTCCTATCCAGCGTTTTCTGGTTAAAAGCACTACAAATAATTCGTCGGGAAAGCGTCCTCTGTTCGTTGCTAGGGGTAAAATTTCAGTTATTAGGCGTTCTTTACAGAAAGTAAAAAATGGACGCCCCATATTCAAGTCATGCTCGTCTGGCCTCATATTTCACCTCCGAAACTATTGAGTTAAATTTATCACGACATTAGATACGAGGGACTTTTTGGTAAAGGCCAATAAGAAAATGGTTCGCACAACTCAAGCAGCGGTGCCACCATTCTATGATCATACATTTAATTATTCTTTCGCATCACCTTATGATGCATCGTTTTGCGGTATCTTGACGTTATATTAAGCCATTAATTCTGTTATTCTTTTAGCATGTTTACATGATTCGTAAAGGACGTATCTTCCTTGCATGTGTACACGCATGGAGTGTACACATTTTTCCCCTCTTGTTCTATTTAAGAACTGTGAGTGACACATCGCTAAGAAAGCAGCTTTCTCGTAGCGTAACTCTTCCTTCTGTTGAGACAGGAATTGCCCCGAGCGTAGTTTGACGAAACCACAAGCTCGTTTCGCCGGCTTATTTATGAAGTTTTTTGTCTTTGTTATTCCAGACCCTTTCGATATAATTGGATTGGATGTTGTTTCACCGATAAAAAAAATTAATTCCGAGCGAACTGTTTAATCTGTAAACCGCCTGTTGTCCTCGCATCAGAACCTCTCCCGTCATTTCGCCCGCCGCTCGTCATTTGTCATCCCATCGTGATCGAGTGAGTGCCTTCCCGTAAAGGCGGTTTTTGCGGCTTCCCGTGACGTCTTCGATCATAGCGTTCGCATCTTGTATTCCTGTGGGAGTTGGATTGGATAGTAAAAAGAGGGAGCGGAGAAAAGTTTGGTAGAGAGAGGGAAAGGATGATGGAGTGCGTTGGAGCTGCTGCTTTAGGATTGAAAGAGTAGACGGAGAGGGGGAGGGAGGATTCGAGAGGAAAGCGTAGGACGGTAGGGAGAATTGAGTTGATAAGGGAGAGTTTGGTGGAGGGTTTGGTGTTTGTATTAGAACGTAGATATTATCGAAGGAGTTTCTCCCGCCTATCATTTCATCCTCCGACTGTTCATCTTTTCCAGATTCCCTTTCTCTCCTCCCTTGTTATCCTACGCCCGTACGTCCGAATTCACTTCGAAATCATCCCTGAACGCGACGTAGGACGAATAGTTGGCTATTGTACTTGGCGGCGGGACGATGATTTTCGCCCGAACATGCTATTATTCCGAAAGCGTGCGTAGGGAAGGGGTGATTTTCGCTTTGCGGCAAGGGATCGCGGCGGAACTGAAATGGCTGAATACACAGAGCGTCGGTTATTAAGTTTAATAACTTTTTGGTTCGATTTTGTGATTTGTATCGTTCGTGCTATGGTCCGCGTAAATTGATATTTTTTTACAGTTTTTGATACTTATCGAAAATTAAGTTTTTAAAAAATTTGCAACGGAATTAGAAGTAAGCATCCCTGTGTTATAGTATAAAAATGTTAAATTAATTGCATTTTGTCGTTGACGCAAAAGAATTGTGAGAAATCTAACTTTAGGCTGAATTAGAAATGGAAAAATTGCCCTTTGATTTATAGGTTTTTAATTCTCCTATTTTAGCGTAATTAATACTTAATAAGTGTTAAAATGGTGTATTTTTGGTCTTTTCTTTTTATTTAATCGTGACTGTTTGACTTGAATCATTGACATTTTGAAGCTTATTAATTTGACCCTTTATTGTGCCAGCAATCTTATCTGTAAATCTAATATCTTTTCTTTTCTTTTTACAGTACATCGGGACGCTGGACGTTCCAAGGCCTACGAGTCGCATGGAGATAGTTGCGGCAATGCGGCGCATTAGGGTGAGTGTAAATGTGCCATATTACTTAATTATATATGCGTAAGATGAATGATGTTTACGAAGAAACTGGAGCATGAATGTTAAGCAATGAATACGTTAAAATTCAACCGTTGAAGTTACACGCGTATCAGATTTCTCCCAGCTATTATAATCTACGGTTTAGCAAGCTTCGGAACGTGTAATTTGTTAATATGTTAAAATATACTATTCTCCTTCGGATATTCGCAAATGTCACAGGTTATTCGAACTCTCGGAATCTCTGGCATCCTTGATTAGCGCGGCTCTAAAGTGCGAGAGTCAGTTTCTCCGAAGCCGAAACTCTCGGTTTCCACGGCAATTATCTCCTCTTCATCTAATCACGCTTGCGTCTCCCTCTTCTATTAGACTAATTACATTCTATCCTCGCGTTACATGTCCGAGATATTTTTGAATTCGATCTTTCCACGTTTCTTCTTATAATAAAGCTACGTTTTTTACGAGTCTTACTGCGAAATTGCGACAATTCCCTTGTTTTTTTTTCCTGTTGGCAATTCAAACCTTTTTCTGTCACACGACGATCCAATATTCCTCTCAGAAGTTTTCAACGTCGCTCTATCGGCGTTGCCTTTCTCTCTCTCTCTCTCTGAATCTTATAAGCGCACCCTGCGTTTCGACTCAACACGATACCCAATTTGCTCGAATTTCCCTTTGCTTTTCTCTCCCTCTTTTCAATTCGATATTCATCCGAGTCTTTTTATTTCCATTCCTCTTTCCTCACCCCTTCCCCCCCCCCTCCCTCCCACCCACCCTTCCTCGACGAAAAGCCTAGGTTCGTTCCTTTTCAGCTATGCCTCGACTTTTCCACTCACTGCTCTTATTTTCTCCCGTCTCCAGTTTTTTGAGGTCGACCGGCATGTCGAGTCAATATTTTTTCGGTCTTTTCCCCATTTCTCTTACCTCTCCTCCCCTCCAGGAAAGTCTTTTTGATGTCGCCGTGCCTACGTGCTCTCATTCGTCCATTTTTAATGCCCTGTCCAAAAGAACCCCCTCTATCTCTCTATTTTTTATCTTGATCTCTCTTTACATTCCTCTTTTTTGGATGCTTACCCACTTCTGACTCGAGGATCCCTCGATTCTTTTCTGTTTATCTCTCCCCCCCTTGGGGATGTGTTCAACGCCACTCTTCGTTTTCTTCCTCCTCTCGCTCGTCATATCAATTAGCAGTTCCCTTTCCGAACATTAATTAGTTTTAGTGCCTCGCTACTAGGTTCCGTCCCGAGATATATTTGGTCCTCCCTTTTCGGTGGCGAGGAGAAAGAAATTCTCAGCGCGCGTGGTTTATTTTATTTTATTTAACTCTTAAAGACGAAGTTAAAGTAAACGACGTTTCCGTGTCGCCTCGCCGTGTCATATTTGTTTATCCGCTTCGAGTTTGCGGAGCAATACTATAAGATGGCGTATTTGTATTTATGACGTCATTAACTCTTGGAAAAGTTTTGTGGCGACAAGGTGCGAATGGAGAATTATGTGGTAAAAGATTATTCGAGAGACGTTTCAAAGTTCTGGAACCAGATAGGTACTTATCTCGCGGAAACCTTTTTTTTTAAAGGTCTTGTTTACTCGTGTACTCGATAAGCGTTCGACGTATACTGAATAATTAAAAATAAAATCTCCGAGGAATCGTTAATTCTAGGGTGGGACGCGAGTTTCGAATTATCTGTAAATTTTTTCGCGACTTGTGTGTACGAAAGGCGGTGGATTTGCTGCAGAAATTGTCGATAATATGAGTCAAGGCCTGATACGTGGTTGGTTATGAAGGAATAAAGATAGAGTTTAACTGGCCTCTTACGATCACCATTGCAGTGAGATATAACGAGCGTTATAAAGTTCAGGGTTAGGAATAGCAAAATTTGGACGTGGAATTTCACGTCCTTTCTTACGGTTATGTAGAGGAAATAAATATCGGAAAACACGATTTGATATTTTCGCAGAAGAAGCCTCATATAAAAGGAGCTTCCTCGTGTTTCCTGATATGTTACGTTTGGAAGCTAAAAGGCTAACCTCTGAAATCAATGTTCAGAAGTAATGGCACTTTTGCGGTATCCTGTCGCATTCAAACGAACGTTTATTTTTGTTATCTTTTAGTATTTCTTTTGTCTTTTTATTCGAATAGGTCGACTTTTGTCTTTCGTTTTCTCCAGTTTTACGACTATTCCAATCCGAGTTCGCACCTCTTTGTTTTGCTTTCGGCGTCGAATTCGATTAGCTTACGAACGCTGTCCTCTATTCTTTGGCCTATTTTCTTTCGATTTACTTTTTGTCCTTATATCGCTTTCAAGTTCGTCATATTTGCGGTGGTGAAGAGGGGGGAAAACGAGAGATGGAGGGGGGGAGGTATACTAGGGAGTGGGAACAGGCCATATAATGAAAAAAGAAGAGCAAGCGCAGCTATACAGTTAGTTTATATTTTACGGCTGACAATATAAATGTCGCTAATGTCGACATAAGCCGAGTAATCTTGGCGTTATTCCCGTTCAATGGTATTACTGGTAATAATTTTCAACATTAAGAAATGTAGTAGTGGGAATCGCGTGACGTGGGGTGGGATTCATCTGTCCCTCGATACCTATAACCATTCCGAACTGCTATTTACACAATGTTAACACGAAAGCCACTTCACCGTCGTTCTGACGAACGCACATTATAAGTCCCATTCGACTAGCATCGGGAGCCGGGACACGCTATAAAATTGTAAAACCGTCCGAATAAATGTCCGCATTTTCGTAAATGATTTTTACGATGATAATCGCTGTTACTTAGGAATCATCCTCGTTAAATATGGCTACAATAATTTTAATCTGAGGACCTGGAGGAGATTATTCATGCAGGATAGGTGTTAAGGAGAAGGAATACATGTTACGTTCTATAGGGAAGATTTTCATCACGTATATTTTTGCCGTGGAGCCTTTTCTCTTGTTTAATATCGTTTTCGACCTAATTTTACTTATTATTTTAGATTTACTTTGCTTCTCCGGATAATCGAGAATTTTTTCTTTTTTTCCTCTTCTATCGTTTCTGTACGACTTTCAGCGCTGCTATAACATCAAGCTTTCGTCGACGATGAATAAACATCTATTTTTGTCGTTTCTCCACGATCTCTGGGAAAGAGCATTTTCGTCATTGTTTGACTGGCGTGAAATCGTCTCTATGTAATATTTTACGATTTGATTGATTTTAATTTTTGACTAAGCTCTTCACTTGTTCTCTTTGTAATTGTTCGTCTCGCCTCTTTTCGTATCCCAGTGGTATTCTCGTCGCTTCCCTTATATTTTATCGCTTCGAATCTTTATTTGTATTGTATTCATTTTCCCTTTCTAAGAAATGCGTCCTTATCATGGGCGTTAAAACATCTCCTGCTCTCTCTCTCTCCCTCCCATTTTGTTCTAATTAAGCAAATGGCTGAACCGCAACAAAAAATAATAATGTGAAATCTGATTTTTGCAATACGCTTACGTTTATGTTTGCTCTTCCTGGTTAAAAGCAAACTGTTAAAACTCTCCGACATTATGTTTAAAGCTCGTATTCGTTAACAGATGAAATCTTTTGGGAGATAAGAAGGATAGGAACGGTGCACGCAGTTCGTGTAATGAGGAGCGCTTCAAATGTAGATAAAGCTTATTTATAGAACGTTGATTGGGCGAAAATGTTCGTTTTTTTTTGTTGAACTTTGCATGTTTGTCCCTCTTTCACTCGAGTGATTTTTCAAAAGCCCTAAAGGCGATGAAGATGAAATTCGGTGAGTTTTATGTATCGGAGAGAGACTTGGGTACATTTACGGGGTCTCGGGGGTGCGCTTTAAGACGCGAGAGGAACCCATCTCAATGTCAGATGAAATATGTATTTCCGCAAAATTATTTCCAATAAGAAAATGAAACGCATTGAGACTGCGTGCTTCCTTTCACATCCTCATGCGCCGCATTTCGCGAGTGCCGGACCGACATCGACCCGACTTCATAAAATTAATTAAGTTTTTGAGTCTTTCTGCGTAATTTGTGGCGCATTCCCAAAGAAAAAAGGGGGAAGCATTTTCACGCCCAAAGAAACGGACGGAATGTTAGATAAAATTAGTTTTTTTATGGTTGCATAAGCAGCGGGTCGTGTGCTCGTTTATATTTTCTCGGGATTTTATGCGCTCCTCGTGGAGGAAATCGTGCCAATTGTTTTAGCATTCTACCCGCTATAGAGCTACCAAAACATTCCCACCCTTTTCTCATTACTTTTCGATTTCGGGAGATTAAACTGATATTTTTTTAGGGCCAGCCGTGAAATCGTGTGGGCCTTTCGGAATTCCTTGGCCTTCGCAAAGAGGGAGAGAGAGAGAGAGAACGAAAGGTTTTAGGCTCCTCGGATATTACTTTCGCGTTCATCGAAAATCAATCCGTAGGGACCCTCTTGCGTAGGAGGAAGGACCCTTATTGGCATGGGCGAGAGAGAAAAGCAGAGAGAGAGAGAGAGAGAGAAAAGGACAGAGAGAAAAGGAGAGAGAGAACATGAGAGTGATTCAGTTTTTTGCTCTTTCCTTATCTGCGGAAGAGTGTCCTTATGGTACGGAAAAAAATCTGCGACGCTGTTCCCGGACACCACCATATCCTTTCTCTCTCTCTCTTCCTCTCCGCTTGTGTAAGCAATTTATTTTTTTTATCGCTAGTATTATGCTTTCGATTCATATTGTAAATTTCAAACAAATTTCTGCGCATACTGGATATGCCAGTTTTTTTCCATTGTTTCCGCAATCATTATTTAAGTTGCGAATTTTATTCCGTGATCATCTTGTGAATTTATCGAATGGCATGTGATCTGTATTAGAGAGGTGGTTGGCGTGTCAAACTTGCAAATTCGAGTCCTGCATATGCATCGCCCTATTTGTTCATATTTTTTATCGTTGAAAAGCGGCGTTTCTCCAGTGGCCATAAAAAAATGTCGGGAAAGCCAGGTGCACATTTCGGCTTCGAAGCACCCGATTCACCGATGCTGTTGCCTCGCTCATTGTAAAATGCCGTTAATTTCTATGTATAATCTTGTTAAAACTAAACGAAAATGATCTAAATGCCCGTTTTCATTTTTTTTAAATATGATCAATCTTTGTAATTATTATTAATATAAGTTTAATGCTGTAAGTCATACTGAAAATTTAACCACGGTAGTCTCGATTATCCGAGGTTTTGTATTACACGAGGCGCATGAGAAAAAAGTAAAGTATTATTTTGAACATTTGCAATTGAAAAGTGTCATATTTGATACTTTTGGCAACACTGAACTTAACATATAGGGTATTTCGATAATAACATTTATTTCACAGTAAGTAATCTGTTTGTACTTTATTTATTTCAACATGTAATGTAACTAACGTATGTGTTGTTATATACAGTATATAGGCCTACATAATGAACGGGATAATATGTGACGACTTTTGTTAATGATAAATATCTCACGAAAATCGTCACATAATTTCCCGATATGGGTAACGTTCCGTATTATCCGTGGTCGGTGCGGTCCCGTCTACCTCGGATAATCGGGATTCTACCGTAATTGTAGAATGGTTTGGTGGAAGAGGGAGTTATGTATAGGGCTACCACCTTTTGAGGATTCCAAAACCGGAAATATGACCTTATGAGGATTCCAAAACCGGAGATATGGGTAAAAAAATTATAAGTATTTACATGATAAAATGCTCATGAGACAATGTATGGTTCTTCAATGATGTTACAACAATGTATAACATTGCATCGCATGTCTGTTCTCGGTGGCTTGTGAAATTCAACGCGGAGTCCGAGTTGATCAAATTGTCTTCAATATACTCATACAAAAGGATTCATTGGAACGACTTATAGATGAGCGAAATTTAGGAGTCATAATGTACAGTCATGCCTCGTTTAGCGCTAAGGATACGTTCCGAACGGTCTTTGCGCTAAACAAACCGATTATAACATGTACTTAGTAGTGATCAGTTCGCGAAATTGCAAGGGTCGCTAATGTTACTTTCTGTATTTATTTAATGTTAATTATCATTAAAAATCAATATTAGTATAATTTTAAATCTTTCGCAGCGGTACTCACATTTATACGTTGATCGTTAGGTTCTGCGAGTTATCATTTTCGTCACTGCAGCGCTCATATCAACATGTAAACAAGACTGTGTATTAAGAAGGTTATGACAACTATGCCTGGCGGCCATATTGTGGCCTCGAGCAAACGACGTCTACGTATAACTGTACGATGTATTTTTACGGGGCGTACCTTTTTAGGCAAATAGAAGGTTTAAAAATTCCTAATTACCGAGGTGTGCCCATTATTTTCACCAAGTAATTGATGTGAAGCCAGGAACATTAAATTTCCCATAAGAAATTCATTAAAATAAGCGTATTATGTATTCAGCGTAACGGGAAGGAGTCGGGGTAGTAACTGAGCGGTCGGATGGCCGTAATTAAGAAAAAGTAATTTAATTATTAACAAATAGATCTCCAAAAACATTATTTATTCTAAGATTATATTTATTTTAGTATGAGTACTGCATTAGACATATGTATAAGTTATGCAGTAATTCCCACAATCTTAAGTTGGTCATTTCACAAACAGGCAATCTCTGCTGTCCATTTCTACTGGACAAAAATTACTTTCATTTACAAACATTTTCAGTTATAATGTTTAAAAATAAAAACTTTTTATTATATTGCAGGACAAGCCAAAAATTGTGAAACAATGTTTATTTTACATTAATTTACAATACTTCAATAGTGTTATTATTAAATTTGAAAGTATTTTAGAGCAAATTCACATCACATAGACATTAATGCTTTTGACAGGTCATATAAGAATTCACAAGTGTCCCATCAGGCCAGATGAGTTAACATCAGAACTCACTCAAGAGATTGTGTAATTTCAAAAATGAAAATCACTCTTAGCATTAAAAATTCAACAGGTAAGGTGTTATGATTTTAATTAAAATACACAAATTACAAGCAAATAGGAAAGTATCATTCTAATTGCCATTGGAATAGAACATAGTAACTTTCATTGTCTTGTAGTTGCTTCACCTTCAGTTCCAAAAATTTGAACACTTCCATTTGAATTCCTGGAGAAAAAGTCAAAATTTCCAGCCTTCTGCTAAGGGTTCTGTCACTTGGAAGTGGATAGCCCAAGTTTAACATGGAATTGTAACCTTTGATGCCACATGAAAAACGAATTTGCGTAGTCTTTTTTACAGTTAAGTTTGACCATTTGTGTCCTCTAGTTGATCTTTTACCTAATGACTCCAATTGGTCAGCATTTAAAAACCTTTTCAGTGCCCTGGTAGTTTCCTCCATATTTGTCTTTAACTTCTTCACTTGTTTTTGCAAAGAAGAAACTTGTGCTGTAAGCCTTCGTATAATTTCATCTTTATCATCTTCTGCATTTCGATTAGTTACCTCGTCCTCGGAAGCTGTAGTTGCATTATTTACATGCCCTTCTGTTTCAACTCCCTTGTTTTCAGGATCTTGATTGGATCCATCTCTCACAGCTACAATTAAACGAATATTTACATGAGTGAAACTGTTATAATATTAAATGATGTCGTTTTAAACTTACATGCGATAGTTAAAATTTTAATCTAAAGTATCTAGTTTCACTTAATACTTAAACAGCTCAGCTTAAACATTAATAATGAAAACCATCTTTAAAGTGGTAATATATTAAATGAAAATAAACATTCTTAATACAATCTAACGTACTGCATGTTGGCATGCAATCATAAACCTTTCATTCGTTAACACAATACTATATTTTATTCATTATTTCTAATAACCTACCTTGCACATTTACAGAAAATTGTCTTTTTGCTGGAGCTTTACCTAATGATTTTTTCGGTCGGTGAGGAAATGTTTCTGGAACTGCGAAAGGTCTCAATAATCTATGTACATATATCGAAATTGCGCTAAACAACCATGCGCTAAACGAGGCATGACTGTAATAATACGGGACGCACTTTGTCACAAAGCCCGTCTCGTATTGATTTCACACAGGATAAAGGGACATTGGAGAAAAATTGGCCGAAAAACGTCCCGTAATCGGATACTGGTTAATAAAACCGGAGTCACCGGACGAAAACCGGTGAGGTGTGTCAGCCCTTGTTATGTAGCCTCAACCTAGTCAATTTTTCTTTCTTCCCACTCTCTCTCTTCCCCAAAGACGTTTTCCCTCCCTGAGCCCTTCCTAAACCCTTATTCGACCTTAAATCGACTCAATCTCTTTATGTCAATCCGGTTTCTTTCTGTTTTATCTCCGCAGTTCGAGTTCAAGGCCAAAGGTGTGAAGAAGAAGAAGGCTACCATAGAGGTGTCAGTGGAAGGCGTGAGGGTGACGCTGAGGAAGAAGAAGAAGAAAAAGAAGGTATGTATGTGTTGGGAAAATAAAGAACGGGTCTCGTCAGTAACTCTTCTCTTTATTTCCTCTTTTCTCCTCCTATCGCTTGCACCGGTATTTTCCTCGCCAACATAAAGACACCGTTGCGTAGGTGCATTTCCGCTCGGGACGCTTCCTCTTCCCTCCCTCTTTCCCGTTTCCACTCTCCCCTTCCCCTCTCCCTGCCCGCTTTATCTCCCCTTTCTTTCCATTCCCGCTCTTCCTTTCTCCTCTACGACTAGAAGAAGAAGATATCGCGTTTCCGAACCAGTCCTCGCGAATGTCTTACGCTGCCTGCAGGTGATGACGCGACGTCTTGCCGTCGACACTCGAGTAAATATGCGACGTATAATGCGTATATTTTTTGTCGGTTGCGCGAAATGTTCTCGTATTTGCGTTCATTTCGTCAAAAAAATAAGGTTTAGGATCCGTGACGGTGACGTGGGAAAGTTTTTTTTGTGACAAATAAGACGGATGACACGAAGGCGCGCCGCGAGTTCGTCGTCTTATCTTTTTAAGTGTGGAATGTGGGTTATTTGTTGCGTTCGAATACACTAAAATAGTCAAGGAATAATGGATGTTGCATACGTACCAATCTTTTTAAATTTAACAATGAACGTTCGTGTATTTTATGTTGGTACGCGGAGTGAGAGCCGCCGTCTAAAGAGGTGGCAAACGAATGATTTTCAAAATAAAAAGGATCAGAAATTGTAAATACGTTTGTTTTATCATTTTAAACGGATATGGTTAATTTCATATTGCAGATACTCTTAAATTTTATAATATAACAAAGCGTAAGAATTTTACTCGAACAAAACCCTGCCACGGAGGTCGATCGTAGTAAGGTTTGGGCAACTGCTTGCCCACCAATATAAAGCGGGTTCGACCCCCGATATCACATCACCTCAGTCTAATAAAAGATCTCCTTCTCGATGGCGGGCGTTATTAATACAGTCAGCGAGGAAAGTTTTTCCGTCCTAGATAATCATATGAGTATGCAAATGGCGCAGGCAGGAATCGAATCCGCGAAATGTTTCGAAAGAAAGACACTCGACTCACTCCCCTACGGGGACAAAGTCGAAAATGAGTTTAGGTCCGTAAAGCAGGGCAATTAAGAGTTCGAAAGGGAAGGAAGAGCCTGTTCCACAAAAAAGTTTCTATCCTTCTCACGAGGAGACGAACTCTTTCGACTTGATATTGTTTTTAGCTTGCCCTTTTATTTAATATTTTTTCTAAAGTAATTCATCATACAGTTATAACTAATTTTGTAATTAAAAAAGGACTATTTATTCGAACTAAAAGAGATACTGAGCACAAATAGCCATCGACATATATCATGCTGCATTGTCGGTTTATTGGTCAAGGCAATCCGAGCGTCGACCCTTTGGCCGCTTTGAGCTCCTTTTGAGCTCAGTCCGCACCTTGATCCAGACTCGTGAATTTTGGGAACCCTTGGCTAATTCCCCCTGGGGCATATAAATTTATAGCTATTCGTTCGAACTGTAAGAATAGGGCCCAATTTGGTGAGACTCGGGAGTCTCTTAAATCTAAATCTAGTCCATGGGTCGGAAACCCGTTCCTAAGGGCTGACCACATTCATGGTTGTGAATTACTTCGGCATTGGAAGTTATGAGTACTTCATCGGGCGTCAGATTAGAGAAAATTAAGTCTCAAGTAATTTAACCTCTCCAGAAAAGGTTTGGAGGTTGTAATTTTTATTTTTTTAATATTGTTTTTGCTGTAAAAGTTTTCAATCGCATTTTCATCGCAGCCTCTCGGATCGGAAAAAAATGTTGATGTAGGCCATAGATTGCTCTATCCCGGTGTTTCCCAAGCTTAGTGTCACCGTATAAGATTAAGTGAGGTTTTCGGTCTCACATTGTGATTTTTTTATATACCCGCGCGCATCACGCAAAGATTTCTTTAGTCTCAATCACATATTTATTATTTAACGGTGAATGTGTGGCATTATATTGTCAATATCATTGTAATATGATAATAAATGAATAAAAACACAGGCCCTCTATATCGGACTACACTAGGTAGCATATCTCTCAATTCGGTTATAAAAATGCCGCCATTATAGAGATGAGCTGGTTGCACAGCTTTATCAGTGCTCAAGAGGGAAGAAGGCTGTATGTATTATAGTCGATCCAACATCTGAAGACTCCTGGCCTCGAAAACGGGGCGTACACCAGTTAGCAGCAGCCAATAGGAGACTGTTTGTTTGGGAAGGTAGTGGGGAGGAAACCAGTCTCACTCCTGCTCTCGAAGAGATCACATCTGGATGCGTTGCCATTAGAAATTGCGTAGTATATCAGATGAAGGCGAAAATCCGCAAGAGCTGGCAACGCGCACCGATATCTGCTCCCCCTCACGAAAGTTGAGAGGGGCGATGGAAGGGGAAACGTTCGTGATTGGCTACTTGCTCTAAGTAGGCCAAGAGCCTTCCGATGTTGAATCTACTATAGTTTGTCAAAACAGTAGTCCAGCTGCGCTTATCTCCCATTAGAGGCTGCCGAGTGGCGCCGTGATTGGAGAGAACCAAACCCTACCTTTGCACGCTATGCACCGCCGTGCAAGTGAACCCGAGGAAATTATAATGCAGGCAGTAACAGATAAAAATGTAGCAAATTATATAACGCTTTTGAAAACTATGCATCGATGGATGCAAGAGAACTTTAGGATCTATCTGGAAGTAAAATAATCAAAACATATGGTGAAACTGGGTAATACGTGAGATTATTGCGAAATTCTCGGCATTGTTTTATCAGAGGTTGCCAGAAAAATATACTAGTTGGAAGATATTTATGTAATCTAAGACAGCTACAGGTAAAATGACGTATTGGGCCAACGTCTTTTTACGTCGGCCTTATATCGGGTTGATGTTACCTAAATGGTGCCTGCTTATTTATGTATCATGTTAAAAGACGTATCCTGTTTTTTAGCCCAAATTTTTCCAAAAGAAAAAGTGCGCGTTTTACGCAGGGTATTTACGGTAACCCAAAACTTTTCAGTTATTGATATTCGCGTTCATCGTTGTCTCTCTTCGATAAACAGCATTTTGAAATGTAAGGTAGATTGCAAAATTGTTTCGTTTGATTATTTTTTTAATTTCGGCAAAAACAAATCCGAGGAAAAGGTCGTCGTTACAAAACGGTCGTAATATTTCCGTTTTTTTAAAAAACTCAGTGCCGTAAATGCCTTTCGAAGCGAAATTGAATTGAAATATTTCTGTTCGAGGCGAGATGAAAATTGTGTAAAATTCAAAACCGTGTTATCGCGTATAAAACCATTTTATTTTCAAATATAGGGTAGCATTCTGCGGCCATCGGTGCGTTACGTCCTCGGAACTGTATAAGCGCATTGAATTCGTGGTTGCATAGCTGAGATTCGTTTAATGCAGTGGCGATTATCAATACGAAAAAATTTAACCGTTTTTGTCCAATTCTCGCTTTAAAGTGTTTCTGTGCCTCTTGCATTTTCTTCTGCTTTATACTGAATGTACGTTTTACTAGGTAGCGGAATGTTATTTATGAGACAACTAATTACATTGTAATACGCCGTAACTGCTTTTTAAAAGCCTTCCCATTTTTCTCATTTGAATGTGTATGGAAATGGTATTTTAGAATGTATATCCCACGTCGTCAGCAGACGCCTTTTCATTTCGAGATAAGTTCTCGTTTTTTTCCGCCGCTGTCAAATTACTTTGAAGTATTCATTATTTCGCAAGATGGTAATAAACTAGAAAGGTTTAATTTTATACGAACAAAATTCAAAATTCGCTCATTCTGAAAAGGAACTATAAATAATGGCCAAGCACTCAATGATCTCTCTGATTTATAAATTTAATATGTCTATGTCTCTGTCAAGCACGCGCTGGCGTAGACCGCGGATTGTTTCTAAAAAAAAAAAGATGGAGTAGGGAAAACTCAAAATGAGTTTCTTGGGGGAGAAAGGGAAAAGAAATGGATAAAAAAATAGCGAAAAATCTCGGCGCGGAGCTAAATATTTTCCCCCTGTTGTATCCTTTCGCTCGCCATATAACAGTTAATCGTAAATCATCATTTAATCGATGCTTAATGTGATACTTGGCCGAAAATTCGATAAAAAAAGAAGACTTATGTCGAGACAGCCGAAATTTATTTTATACTAATGAATTTCATTCATTCATGGTTTTCAATCCTGATTGGTTTGACATGACTAGGGAATAAACACACATGATGTGGTGGCTTCCCGTTGCCTTCCACATCAGACACACACACCAGTGATGAAATATGAATTATGAGTACGAACACAAACATCCATGACCTAGGCGGGATTCGAACCCGCGACCTCAAATGATGGTAGGCCAGTACGCTAGCTCTTCCACCACCGGGGCAGGCGTTTTCATGATTACAGTTGCCTAAATTTGATTATGCAATATTTTCTTGGTGGAAGAGTGATTAGCGCATTTGACTCCCATTTGCTCGCGGGTTCAAATCCTACTACCTTAGTCATGGTCGCATTTGTTGCATTTGGTATTTGCCGTTATTAAAGGGCATTAAGTGATGTTTATGAGCTAGTAAGAAAATAATAAATGTGACAAACGCTGCATTAGTGCAGGACAAGTACAAATGGAAGGAAATGAAATGAAAAGTTAGGAGACTAAAGCACGGTTAAAAGAATGAAATTTCTCTCTCGCTAACATTGTATATTTTATGAACGCGCTCAGATCGAGGCCAACAGATTTATACGCGATCAGAAAAAATATCTTCGAGTGTACGGGATTTACGGTATAATGTCGCACTTGGGCCCGAAATTACCTGTTGTAAGATGTCTTCGTATATATGTCGATAGGTAAGACGTATAATCAGATTTATGAGATGGTTTTTGCATTAAAATCTGCATTTTTTTTATTTTTAAGCTCCTTTCTGGCGACTGTCGCATCAAAATTTTATATCTTAAGTACGTTCAGCTTTGTGATATCGCATATTACATTCTCCATACCTTTCTCTCCGTCCCTAACGTTTGACCTTTTGAAGAGACGGGATACACGAAAAACAAATCAAACGTAAATGGCGCAGACATTATTAAGTTTTTATGTTAAATGGGAACGGTTCCCAAACTTTGTGCAACTGCGACCCTCTCTTACGACAGGCGACCTTATCGCGATCCCCTTAACTTCATTCATCTACCAATAAACATAAAATGCTTTTATATTATCTATAGAAAACGATCGTTTTCGTTAATACTAATTAACGAACTAATATTATGCAATTAAAATTAACGAAAAATATGAAATAATGAAACTATTATATATGCACTGTTTCGTCTTCGCGACCCCTGAAAATCGTTCGCGAACCCAGTTTGAAATCCTCTTGTGTTCAAGTTGAAATACGAAAGCCGACTTTGACATGTCGAAAGTAAGAAGTTTATTTTTCTTGACGTTATTTTCCATTTTCATAAGTTATATATTTTCGAAACTTCGTTTGTTTATCCGTCTGTTAAGATAAGAACTCGAAAGAGGAAAGGGCGTCCAAATGGCATGAAGTTCTTTTACATCCAAAGGAAGATAAAGATGCATGTTTGCGTCCTATTCTTTGTCTTTTATTCTAAAAACTCGAAAACGGAAAGGTCAAGCTTGGCATGAAGTTCTTTTATATCCAAGGGAAGAGAAATATACATACTTGTATCTCATTCCAAGTACCCAATTTCGATTTTAATTAGCTATAATCGGAAGGTTAAAGTCATAAATTTAAAAAATTTTAACACCTTGGAAACCATGATAATTTACATCCGTAATGTCTCGAATAAAAAGACAGAAAATTATAGATTTTTCCTTTTTTGGAAGGTATTAAAAAATGATGTTATAAGTTAAGTCCTTCATTTGTTAATTGGAATCGGAAGATTTAAGTCATGAAGTAATCAAAAGTTTTTAACGCTCTCGAAACAAAAAATTAACAGTAATAATTCCTTTAAAAAAAGAAATAAACTCTAAACCAGTGGTCTTCAAGGTGGGCGATAGCGCCCACCAGTGGGCGTTTTTGGATTTTTGGTGGGCGCTAAAGAACTGAAAAAATGCTATTCTAATTTTTACACTGAAAAATAAAATTCTATAAAAAAGCTTAATGATATGCACACACAACTATTACAGTTCGTTTGTCGTTAACTATAGTATCATATCATACTATACTAGCGACAATGTATCCATGCTGCGGTAAAATCGAAAGGCCCATGAGGGTGGTCGGAGTCTCTCGCAGAAGCAGCGAAGCGTTTAAGTTTTATTTCATCAAATATATAAAATTATAAATTTTTAAACACTGTTATTACCGTATTCGGTAATCTCATCTAAGGACAATCCCACTAGTATAAGGGTTACCATACCTCCGTAAATCGCTTTGCTACTGGGGCGCAAAATTATTCTTTGCCCCGGGCGCCAGAAACCCTCACTAGCTACTGGGTGGGCGGTGAACTTATTTCAAAGGACAACATATGGTAAAAGTGGGCGGTGACTCAAAAAAGGTTGAAGACCACTGCTCTTAAACGGAGAAAAAGCATACTTAATGAGACAGATTAAGACATTCGATTAAATCGAATTAAATTTTTAAAAACTTTTATTCATAATTTCCTGAGACTCGACAAGAGTATATCATCTGGTTTCGAATGAGGCGAAAAATCCACATAAGCTTGAGAAGACAAAATTACATTTTAGGACTGGGATATCGGAAATTCATTCTCAGCGATAGAGTCGCATACCGTTTCCGAATTCAATCTCGTTGGCGTGGATTAGCCTATCTTCGGTGGGCAGTCATAAATTTCGTTTCCACCGTCACTTTACGAGTTGTATTAACATAACGTCACGCGATCGTTAGGATGTTCATGCTTCTGTACCTGTCGACTCTGCCGAGTGATTATGCCAAGTTGCGACTTTCGTAAATTTCTGCCACATCAGCGAACCGTGTTTTTTTTTGCCGAGTCTATGATTTTTTCGCGCGAAGAATTGCGGAAATTTCACTCATTCGGACGAAAATAATGTGGCAGCCATCAGTCCGGTAACGAAGATCGAAATGTAATTTTCGAAATCGTCGGCAAATTCGTCTCCCTTTTTATTCCTGCCATTCTAAGCAGTTTCCGCGTCTCTCGCGGGAGTGGCGCTGCCTACCTGTTTCCCTTCTTTCTCTCCCCAGATTGCGAAAATAAAATGAAGGGTCCCACGCAAACGATGTTTCAGTTCGCTCGGTCGGTTTTTCTCCCGCTCTTAAATATTAATGTTTCTCGCGCGTTTTTAGAAAAAAGGTCGTTAGTGGTTTTTTTTTTTTAGAGGTTGATGTCTCTGAGAGAGAAAAAAAAGACGGTTTTCTTAAATTAAGAATTGAAATTGTTTCTCTAGCGGTGTTTGATTGACGGCCAAGTCCAATATACATCTTTGAAGAAACCGACAAAGATTTTTTTCCTCTTGGTTTTATTTTTCTTAAAGACGCGGATTAATTCCGGCCTTCTCAATAAAAGTGATGGATGGATTTAGCTGAGGGGAGCGTTACGGATGTGTGATATCTTGGAAGTCTGCCGCGGACGGGATATTGCCTCGTAGCACGCTTATGTCGGATAAGAGCTTCAAACGAGCATGTCATGCGGTTGATCGTTAAAATGGTTTGGTTTTCTCATTTTATCATGTGTCGTATAGAATTTTAAATATATCAAAATGAAAGTACAAGATTCTCCTTGTTTTCAAATGTTTTTGGAAATGATGATAATTGATACCTTCAGAGCCAGATAGAGGGGGGGGGGGGCAGCAGGGCCATCTGGCCCGGGCAACGGACCCAGAGGGGCCCCCAAAATTTATTCTAAAGGTTGTGTTCAATATATTTATTCTAATATATTGAACAAATAACCCTGGCGCCAATAAGCACCGATCAACAGTTGGATACATTCGAATGCATTCTTTTATTAATGATGTGGGTTGAAATTTTAATCTTATTGCAAGAAACAAATTTATTAATTGAAGCTTGCAATGCGACTCTGGATGTCGAGATGAAAAACATGGGTAGACAACCTTATTTCAAAAATTCAACAAGGCCATGGGGAATGGGATAAAATACTTTCAAAGTCAAAGGAAATTGCAGGAAATTCTGTCATTTCAATAGAGTTTCAAACAACCCGCAGCATTAAAACAGAGTCTGACGCCGAAAAACATTACAGAATCGATGTTTTTTTGTATTATTGATTCGGTTATATCTGGATTGACATGGCGTTTTGAATCCTTGCGCCAAATCTGCAACTTATTTGGAATCCGATGGACTTTTGAGGATTTAACTGACGAACAAATAAAAGCCTCAGCACAAAAATTACAACACAAATATGCTAAGGAAATTTCACACGAAATATGCGATGAACTTGTTTTTATGGAGAAATTTACAGAAACTTTAATTCAGAACTAACTCCAGCGAATTTGCTACAGAATATATTGGAAACTAATTTAATTGAGTTGTTTCCAAATTTGACTGTAGCACTTAGAAGTTTTAGCGTTATGAAGAGAGTGAAGAATTATACAGATCTACAAAGTCTCAAGAAAGGCTAAATGGGCTATCAGTTCTTCACATAAATCCTGACGTTGCGCGGACAATAGATTTCGATACTAAAGGAATCTGCAAAAAATAAAGCTCGAAAAGCATTTTTTTAAATAATTTTAATTCGTTTCAATTTTCAATTCGGGTAATGTTATACAGGTCGTCAAATTATATCTCAAATAAATGTAAATTATATTTAAATTGTGAAGCATTGTAATCGGTAATGTAAATAAGCTCTGTTATATACATTAAAGTTTCTTTTGATAAATGGTGAAAAATCTGTTTTTTTATGTTTTATTGATTTTATTCATATATTTGTATGGCTTTCGGAGTGGGGTGGGGCCCCACATTTGTGACTGGCTCGGGCCCCATCTCACCTCTCTCAGGCCCTGGATACCTTGACATGTTATATCCCGTTAATTTATTGATAAAATCCGACGTGATAAAATCGATATGAGCTTTCAATTTCTTGGCCGTGATAGCATAACCAAAATTAACAAAAGGATAAAAATTGACACTGTTATTAAATGGACCACACCTTTATCCAGAATAAAAAAACCCATTGACGTGAAGGGTAAACTAAATATATTACCCTTATTCTACTCAATGGTGCAAACTCACGTTGTGCGTAATTAATTTAGCTGTTGATTTAAAAAAAAATAAAATTTGTAGTGGATGTAGTCAAATTTACGAACTTTTTTGTTGCGAATCTGAATAATTTTTCTTGTCATACTACCGTTTGCATGATATAGAAATGACGTCATAATTCTTCGCTTGGGCTAATACACCAGCAATATACGTAATTATCTTTAGTTATTATTTTAGGTATTTTGTATGTTGTGATATTTTCACAAAATTTGTCGATGTAACTCCTTAAGGACCTTGGCCGCTCGCGGGAAACCCTGTTTTAAAGAAGAGAAAGGAGATGCTGAAGACAGGTTAAATTTTGTTAGGCGGTTGAGTTATATCGTAATCTAGAATCGGAATTTCATTTGAAAAAAGAAAAGGAGAAAATAACCGCAAAGTGAGTTCAGAGGTCACGGCATGTTTCAAACGTTGTATCTTTTTGTTTGATGTTAATGTTGTAATGTCGAGCGTATCATTTTGTAGATGACAGATTTCGTGAATTTCCTCAGCAACACGAATCGGGGGTTGCGATGGGCATCAATTTTCTAGATAGGTTGCGAGGCATTGGAATTCAGTGATGATACGTTGGATTTAATCGGAATGTTTTCATTAATAATAGGGCATTTTGAGTTGAGGTAATTTCTCGATGTTCCTTTTAGAAAAATAGGACTGAAAAACTTAGGCGTTTTCTAAGTGTTCTTCACGAACTAACTTTGACGTCTTTCAAAAAATCTATGTCTATGAGTGTTTTTAACGAAAGTACAAGCTGAATGCTATGAATACTAGTTGCTTCATGTTACCAACTCTCCTTTTTTTGCTTCTACTAATGTGAAACGAGTGCAATTTCTTCATCTTCATCCCTGTAATATAGCTTGAATGTTCTGCTAAGTGAATAATACCTAACATTATTTCTTCTTGTAATATTTCAGAAAAACAACCAATGGATGGACGACAACAAGCTCCTTCTAATGCATCATCCCATATACAGGTGAGTAGGAGTTTAGTGAAGCCTCTGGAATAAAGATAACGGGAAATACAAGATGTGATCCAAAAGTTTTCCATCTGATTTTTTTGCGGACTTTATAGTAATAGTGGGTAGTTGACGAGACTGGAAAACATGTTTCTGACTCTTTGTTGTTGACAATTGTATGAGGTCCTAATCGTGCGTTGTGTGATATTCGTGCTGTTCCAGTTTTTTTTTCGATAAGTATTTTTAGCGATCAACATAATAATGGTTCCAAAAGCGTTGACCGACAAACGAAAATTGCTGTGGAGGGAAAAACTGGGCAGAATAAATAGGACATTTAAAAAAATGTTTCCAGGAGAGGTAATACCATTGGGTGCAGTGTATGACCCGGCAAGGGGACTATTTTCATTGAGACTACGCTCTTTTATTTTCATAGTTGTGATTTTATGTATCGTCAGTTGGGGAACTTTTGGGTCACATCTGGTGTTGGAAATAATGTCTACCGATTCTCTGTCTGCGTAAATGATCTTGCACGATCTCTTACTCCCCACTTAAGTATTAACTTATTAGTATAATGTTACGCTAAAATAACTTAATGAATATGGATCTTATTGAATGAGGTAATACGGTAATAGCCTTTTAAAATTTGGTGAAATATATTTAATGGTCCTGCGGAAAACCTTAAACTATATAATAGTTTCAAATTAGCAGTAACGGCAGCACATTAGGTGAAAATAAAATTGGCGGAATCACTTCATCATTACACTCACTTGTAGCTTGACTTGCAGTTGAAATTCTGTGGGCGAAAACTCGACTTTTTATTTTACTTCGGAATTTCTTTATATATTTATTATCGTTGAAGTCATCACCCGATTGATTTTTTTTCCTCGCTTCAAGTTTATACAGAAGATACTTCTCACTTTTTCGCAATGAAACGTGATAATGATTTTAGTTTTCTCTTTAAAAATTGCCTCAATAGAACTTTCTCTTCGATTCCACCGCCTCCACCCGTCAATTTCTCACTCAATCTGGGTTTATAAATCGAAATGAACTTAATCCCTTATAAGATTGGAATTATCGGAGGAATGTTAAGCGTTTAACACAAAATGAAATAACATCTCCATCAGTACGAAGGACTCGCTTCCCACGATCTCGAACTTCTCTCTTGTGACTCCGCGCGTATTCTTCCTATCAATCGATACTTCTTTTCCTTTCTCCCCGTTCTCTCTTTCTTCCACTCGACGAGTCCTTAGCCTTTTTCTCCACCAAATCATTCCTGAAAAAATCGGTACAACATACATTGTACAAACTTTCTCATATACTAATGCGGGGGTTCCCAAACTTGTTATTGAAAGGGCCACATTAGGCTTTATGTACGACAGCGCGGGCCACTTAAGACATTTCAAATGACTGATCGAGCCGTGAAAACTTCAAAGAGCAAGTTTCGAGGGGGGAGTTATACAGAAACTTCGCTGTTACAAATTATTTCGAGGGGGTATGGCTGGCGGGCCGGATTAAATCACTGCGCGGACAGTAGTTTGGGGACCCCTGTACTAATGCGTCGTTTAGTTATCTTTAGAAAATGAAAATCTTATGAGCTGTTTTTAGAAAGTACAACTATTGTTAAAGCTGCCTATAATAAACGCCTTATATTCATTTTTTGAGAACTATGAACTATTTGGTGTTATTGAAGACGTAAACTCAAGTAACTGTACAAAATTTGATCAAAATCGTTGATGAGAAACTCAAATTGTTGTTAAAATTGCGTAGAATAACTTACCTTAATTATTGAGCAATGTCAACCAATTCTTCATAGCTTCTATTCCGTTTGATAAAATTCCTAAGTACGAGATTTCATTCATTTTCGCTTTACCGTTTAGGCTTAGAACCGCGAACAGACAGACAGACGGCATTGCGAAAACCTCTTTTTCGTACTCGGGTACACCTAAAACGTATATTTCCATCAAGATCTCGAGGTCGAATTTTTTCGCGATAACAATACATACTTCTCAATATTCTTCGTATATGAGAAAGTAAAAATAATACTTCCCCCCGTTTCAACTCAATTTACCTTATCTCTCCCTCTCTCTCTTTCCCTCCTTCCAAATAAAACGATTCGAATCAATCTCTGCGCTTGCAAACACACCAGAGGTTTGGTTGGTTGGTTCGCGATCTCCTCTTATCCGTCCATTTATCAAGCCTCACCTGCCTTGGATATTTTCCTAAAATTCTCCCTCTATTCAACCCTGTCTCGCTTCCTCTTCCTCCCTCATCTCTTTCTTTCTCTACTCTTTCCCTATTCTTTCTCTCTCTCTCTCTTTTCCTCTCTCTCCTCATCTCTCTCCTCCTCCTCTCTCCTCCTCTCTCCTCCTCTCTCTTTCCCTCTCTCTCTCCCCTATCAATTACTTCTCCCTTTACCTCCATTATAACATCTTCATCTGGTTGGTTTTGGTTATGTGGTTGTTAAGAGCGTATGTCGCGTAGAAGCTCCTGATTTCCTTTGTTTCTGTTTTAAAAGGTCGTCCTTGAATGAGGAAAAAGTGCTTTTTAAGAACTAATGAAAAATGTCTCTCCCTCCAATCTATCTGTGTCGTATTCCTACATCCCATTTTCCTCCACCAACCCCGCTCTCTTTTCTCCTTCCCTACTAATTTGCCATCGCTCTCTATCTTCAGTCTTCTCTCCCTCTCTTACATTAGTATTTCGGGATCTGTAATTATGTTGTTGTTTTTATAAAGGATGAGTTAGATGGTGAAGCTATTTAACCGCCGCCTTTCCCTCAAAAACAATAGTGAGTCCATCCCCATCACTGGCGCCGTTCTTTCTGCGTCATCCTCCCTCTTCGCCCACGGCCTCGCTCATTTTATGTTACGGTTGTCATTTTTTTCTCGATTTTTCTTTACCTCAATGTTTCCGACCTATGATTTTTTGTATTTTTCGGTATTTTATTTGTTAAATGAAGCCACAACAAAGAGAATATTTCACCTTTTGAGGGCCTTTCCCGTCATGTTTAAGTAAACAATTCCATCTCCTTATATATTAGGCAGCTGCGGTCGACACGAGATAGTTGCGCCGCATCTATGAAGCGGGTTAAATGCGAACTTGGCTCATTCGTTTATACAAGAAATCCTTGACGTTTTTTGATGTTATTGAGTAATTATTTTATGCAAATAACCTCTCTTTAGATGAGTGCGAGTCATGTTTTTGCTCATTTACAGCCTTGTGATCATCAAGAATTTTGATAAGTACTCGAGCTTGAAATGAACATTCTGTTGGAGTCATAAGAAAAGTTGCTGTATGCTCATTAAAAGATATTTGAGTTTGTGGTAATTGAGTTTTTAAGGGTCGTTCGTAAACGTATGCGGATATGGCTATATTCTTTATGGCGTGTTATTTTTTAGATGCGTCAGAATGTGCAGTTAAATTATTATTTATTGGATTCATTCGAAGCACTCTCACCGTACATGTAGAATAAAATTCGAGAATATTGAGTTTGGAAACTTCTGCAGATAAGTGTCTAGGACGCTATGATTTTGTAAGAAGAAATCTTCTCGTGAATTGAAAATTCTGTGTACGTATTTGTAGACAACTAGATTTTGTTTTTGCGTCGGATTGTACGTGATTTTATTCGTACGTCCATTTCTATCCTCCTCCACTACTTTTTCTTGCGATTCCATTGTTTAATTTTCGCTTTATTTTTGCTTAATCTTTGTTGCAACGGTATAAATATTTATGTGCGAATATTTTTCTCTTGATTGCGTTATAACTATTGGGACTAAATAAAACGTAATTCGTTCATAAACTCTATAGCGTCTATCCCACTGGCATTTTACTTTTTTCAATTGCGTCATACGGTTCGTGGATCCTGAGGACACCCAAGAGACTTGAATCTGATTTTTTAAATTCAGAATTTATGTAAATGTATTAAATTTAAATTTCGCATAAATATAAAGCAACTTACATTTACGGCTTTTGGAGATATCTTCGTATAACTAATCTTCCAGGACGAAATTCCCGTGGGCCATGGTGTCCTTCACAGCAAAAATAACCTATTTAATACTATAGTTAAGTCGCTTAGGGAGTCCTGCTTACCTTTCCAATGACGCCCATCGAGCACAACAGTGAATTACAGCTCACGACTTCTGGCATATATAATACAGATGTTACAGGTAACTCTTGGAGTCATAAAGCGTTCGAATAAACCGAATCTGAATTTAAACCGCAAACCAGCCGGCCTCGGCAGTAAATCACCCTTAGTCTTGAAATATGCGCACATGGTTTACTCTAAAAAAAATCGGTACAACATACATTGTACAAACTTTCTCATATACTAATGCGTCGTTTAGTTATCTTTAGAAAATGAAAATAGTATGAGCCGGTTTTTAGAAAATACAAATATTGTTAAAGTTGCGCAAGAATAAACTAGCCATTTTTTGAGAAATATGAAGTATGTAATATTATTGCAGACGTATACTCAAGTAACGGTACGAAATTTCATCAAAGTCGTTCTAGCCGTTTTTGAGAAAATCAAATTATTGTTAAAGTTGCGTAGAATAAACTTACCTTAATTATTGAGCAATGTCAACCATTTCTTCATAGCTTCTACTCTGTATGATAATATGCCTAAGTACGAGATTTAATTTATTTTCGCTCTACTGTTTAAGCCCTAGGGCCTAGAGCGTATAACAGACAGACGGCATTGCGAAAACCACTTTTTCGGACACGTAAAACGTACATTTCCGTCAAAATATCGAGGTCGAATTTTTTCGCGATTACAATACTTTCTCGATATACTTCGTATATGAGAAAGTAAAAAGTTACTGATTCGGGAGGTTAACCTATATCATTTATTTTATATCTGTCGTGGTTCTTCTTCTGCCAGCTAGGAGTCATTCCTCGAACAACTTCGCGCAGGGCCAAAGGACGAGAAAAAATGATAATTGCTTCAATCTTTCGTAGTCTTCTCGATTATTTTCTTCGAAATTGCGTCCTCCTTTGCCGCTAAATGCTTTCGAGACTCCTGCACTTTCGTCTGTCTCGCTCGTCTTTGTGCTAAAGGATCTTTACGAGTTGTACACAAATGTAATCTTCTTTTTCTCTCTATCTCTGTCGCATTAATAATAGCTAACGCGGGGAATGACTCGAAAGCCTTTTAATAGTCCGACGAAGCCAAGGTAAAGGGATAGTTCGTACTCGTTGGCAAGCTCTATGATTCCTCTTGACGACTTGGATGCGATCCATTGTGCCGAATACGCTTCTGAATCCTCCTCCTTGCTCTCTTTCTCTTTCTCCTGGCTGGTTTTAACCAAGTTGGAGTTCATTTTCGGGCATGTTCGGGACTCTAGGGAATGGCATGTTAAAGAGGAGGTAATTGCTGGTCGGCTTGGTTGAGTTGTTCCTCTTCGACGAACTAGGTCAGGTAAGTTTGTCCTCTTTTGGTAACGTTTTCACGCGGTTGATTACTTATTATCATAAGTTCGTAAACGGCACACGCGCCTTTGGTCAGCGACAATGGGAATTAAGAACATAATGTCACGTTGAGATAGCGTAGGAAATCAGACTAGTTGCCGGGCGCCTTGGCGCCACGGTTCGAGTAATCGGGTATCTAAAATAACACAAATTTTATTTTAAATGACGTAAAAGAAATTCTTATTACAATAGTTCCATTGTTACAGCCACAACTACGTATTTGTTTTGGTAAATATGAACTCTCGTCTTTTTTCGGGCGGCGCCTTTGCAATTGGTCTCTAACTCAAATCGTTCGTGGGCTGCATGACGGCTTTGTACTAAATTCGCGGGCAGCATTAAGGAACCGTACCAAATCCGTGGGCCGCGTTTTTATGTTATAAACATTATTCTGAACCCCAGCTGCGTAGTGCGTTATAAATGGGAATGAAAAATATACTACGGATATTCTGGAAGTGTTGACTTAATACATTTTTTAGATCATTTTAAAATATTTTATAATATATAATGCATGAATGCTCTAATCGGGTCGATGATTGTGACATGTGGCCTAAGCCAAACGCCAACTCCGTCACAACATGGTTACGCATGTGAATATGTATATTTAAATTTGAACAAAGGGTGCCGCGTCCTCTCGTAGGTGGTGTATTATTGCCTTTGATTGTATTTCCATAATCTTCGATACGTTGGACACGTTTTAAGTTGCTTGGTTCTATATTGGTGCCTTGCTGAACTCTTGACGTGAGGAGGAATAAATAAAAGTGAGACAAAAATAAAAAGCTTTGATGTCAGGTCCACGTGGATACTTTGTAGGAGCTGAAAAACGTCCGTCAGACAGATCGGTGAATACCTCTTTCACTTTGGTCCGAGATGTTTCCTGTCAGCTTCCCAAGGACGCCTCTACGCTAGACCTAGACTGCCCTTTTACAATCCCCTATTCTTAATTTAAAATTTCCATTCTATTTCAGGATATTCTACGTCTCCCATGATTCCCAGGATCTCAAGATCTTTAGCTACATCGCGAGGGACGGAGCGAGCAATGTATTCAAGTGCAACGTGTTCAAGTCAAACAAAAAGGTAATCATTTCTATTCATACATTCTTTGGAGAACGGTGGTGAATTTTTTTTTTGTGGTCGCGGAGTCTCGGAGAATGTTTACAAGGAAATGTTCCTCGTTGTCGTGCGTGAAATTGTTCCTTCGGAAATGGGCTAAGATTCGTCCAATGCTTTGGTATCGAGTTAATGTGAAGGAGGTGGAAAACGTTCGCTTGTTCATTGGGTACGTTTTAAGGCATTTAAAGTCTTAAGCAGGGCCGTTCCAATAAAGGTGCGGGGCCCTGGAAAAATCGACCTATGCGGGGCCCCGTTATCAGTAACCGCCAAATTAAACTTACAATTAGACTTTCCTTGCGGTAATATAGAATCGCGGGACCTCGAAAATCGCGGGGCCCGGGGCGGTCGCCCCGATTCGCCATGCCCTAGGGATGGCCCTGGTCTTAAGTAATAAAAATAACCACTTTTAAAAGATTTCATGAGAAGAAATATTTATACGACTGCGACTATAGATTCCCAAAGTGTATATTTCACGAATCGAATGAAAAATGTTATCTGCTGTTTTCGGTATGGTGGCAGCCCTGCTTTGGTCGATTCAGATCTATTATTTAACAAAATTTTCAATTACTGTTTTATCAAAGTACGTGAATTTGTATATTGTCTGATTTATGCATAGGTCTATAATTAAAGGTGGTTTTATTGAAATAAACCCAGGTAAGGTTTTAACGATTCTTTATCCCTAATTCGTTCTCGAAGTGGATAACCGGTTTATATTTAATAAGGCATTTTACCAAATCTGTGGAATTTTATTTAATTTATATTTAGCCAAAGCATATTACGTTTTAGGGATGCTATATATACAAACCAATATCTTCAAAATGTCAAAAGTCACGAAAACGATAACGTTGAAAAATACGACTTATTGACATAATTTTTAAGATGTAAACCGTATAATGACAACTGCTCATTGGGCGTGGAGGATATTTGCGCTACATAATGGCTCATTTCCGGAAATTATCAACATGGTCCTTTTTTTAAACCCTTAGGAGTTCCCGTATGTCATCACAGAGCGTTATATATTCACGTCCGCCTCAACCAAAAGTCTGCAAACGCTCACTCTGCGATCCATCAAGTCTCTTCCAAGCACTCGCCGCAGCAACTGCCAATTCCTTTCACCTTTTCACAGCAATAACATTCTTTAACTCAATTGAAACGTGTGCCTCTATGCCGTCTACCGCAACCTCAGCTGAGGAACCCAACGCTCTCCTCCCCTATACCCCTCCTTTCCCACTCCCCCCACCCCCCCCTCTCTCTCCGTTCCTTTTTCAACTCGCTCGAGCCGCTCCCACTCCATACCCCATGTCTGAACCCTTTCCCACCGTCCTGCTCTACGACGCGAACCCTGTTGCTTTCTTCGGACACGTAGTTACCACGGTCCTCGCGAGATGGCGAGACCTTACGTAAAAATTGAAGACCGCTTCTCCCGCTCGTGGCGCCAAAGTGAAATTCGGGACCGTTCGAGATCCTCGGCGGCGGTTTTTTCGAAACGCGCCCGCCTTTGTTTCAAAACCGTCAATCTTTCCGTCGATCGCGTCCCGCCATTTTAGCCAGGTCGCGTGCCTCGGTGTTTGTTGGCGAAACTAAAATTCGATTAGGGTGGCCTTAAGTCGATCTAGGGCGGCGATCTGCGCGTGATTTCTTTTTGAAATTTTCGAATCAAATCGCTGTAACGGCGTAGAATTTAATGGATGAGATGCCGATATCCGCTATTACGGAGTTTGTAATAGGTTTTTGTGTTCATCGCACCCATCGCTTACCGACTCTGCAGTGTTTAAATATAAAATGGGACTTTAAAACCCAGGTAAGGGTCATTCTTCGAATTCCTCCCCCCTCTCCCCGACGTAAATTTCTTTTTTCCCTCAACTCCCTCTTTTTTTCTTCCCTCCCGTCTACCCGGGCGGCAAATAAAAGAGATCCGAGGGTGCGTGGGGGAGGGAGGAGGGGGTTGGGAGAAGATAAGGTGGAGAAAGAGGGGGGGAGGGGAGGGGTGGATTTGATCATGGGTGGCGGCGGCGGCGCCGACAGACGTAAAAAGAAGACAATTGACCGGGACAGGTATTTGGCAATGGGGCATTGGTTCCTCGTCCAATTCCCAAAATTTAGTGCGTGTCGCGAAAATAGCGGTCGTCGCCTTCGTCTGCTGCCAAAATATTGTGGGGTTCTTCCAAGACACTCTTCCCCTTCCAAAGTTCTCATTCACACCCCCGGCCACTCTGCTACCCCTTCTCCATCCATCCCCCTTGCCCTCCCCCTTCCCTTCCCCCTCTCCTCCTCTTCCCTATCGCATCCCACCTCAATCTCTGTCCCATCTCCCAACCTGCCTTACCCGATTCCTCTTCCACAATGCTCTCCTCCCCTCTCCCGCCATCGCTTTCCATTCCACGTAACCTATGTATCCTTCCATTTTTTTCGCCCTCCATTTTCCTTCCCGTCCCAAAGTCCCTCGTCGCACATCCATAATCAAACCTCAAAAGCTTCCATCTCCGTCAGAGGGACCCCCGTTCTCTCGACACCGAACACATCATTTCCAATATCTCTTCCCCGCTTTCCCGGACCAATTTTATTCTCTTCCCGTCTCTTATTTCTCACAGTTTCTCTCTCTCTCTCTTTCTCTCCATCTCTGTATTTCTCTAATATTATTTTCATGGGGTATTTTTTTTTATCTCTCTGCCTGGCTCTTTATCACTTTCTCTCACCGTCATTCTTTCCTGCTTCAAACCCTTATTTTCTCCATCCCCACAATGCCTCTCGTTTCTCCCAATATCTCTACGTTTTTTTTTCTATTTTCCCCTACTCTTCGTCTTCCTCCCTCCCCGTAATTTAAACTTTTCTTCCTGGTGCCACTTGTTCTATACTTCTATCCCACTTACTCTCTTATTTTATCTCTTTTGCGTTTTACTAACCGAATATGTAACCGATGCCAATTTTCTATTACGCACGGTGAGGGGGTAAATATAAGAAGGGAATATATACTCTCAATGTCGCCTTTAATAAAGTCATTTGTCTGTCTCTTTCCCTCCACTCCTCTCCACACACCCTTCTCTCACCCCTTCTCTCTGCCCCTAACAAGCCCTCTCTACCCCTACTATTCCCTCTCTACGCCTACTATCCCTCTACCCCTACTATCCCCCCTCTACCCCTACTATCCCCCTCGACCCCTACTATCCCCTCTCTACCCCTACTATCCCCTCTCTACCCCTACTATCCCCTCTCTACCCCTACTATCCCCTCTCTACCCCTACTATCCCCTCTCTACCCCTACTATCCCCTCTCTACCCCTACTATCCCCTCTCTACCCCTACTATCCCCTCTCTACCCCTAACAAGCCCTCTCTACCCCTACTATCCCCTCTCTACCCCTACTATCCCCTCCCTACCCCTACCAACCCCTCTCTAACCCTACCCACCCTTGGCTACCCCTACCCACTCCTCTCTACCCTTACCCATCCCTCTCCTACCCACCCTCTCTCCTCCACCCTTCCCATCCACTCCATCTCCCCTTTCCCCCTCTTATATTCCCCATCTCCCTCTCTCTCTACTCCATCTCCCCCTCCCTAGTTTATTCCTCTCCCTTTTCCCTCTCTGCCCCTCCATTTCTCCCCTTCTCAATCTCTCTCTCTCATCTCTTCTCTAACTCTGTACCCTTTTTCACGTCCTTCCACTATGGGAGGAGAACATTTCTCCAGAGACACTCTCTCCGGATGATTACGATCACCTTTTCTCTCTTTCTGTACTTGTCCTCTTAATCTCATACCTTTCTTCGCGCGCTCTCATTATTCTCCCTTCGCAATCCTCGTCTACTTTACCTCCATTTTCGACATAAGAAAATTCCCGTATCCGACCCTCAGCATTTCCCCTTCCTCATCACACGCAGTACAACGTAGGGAAATTCCTCCCGGCCCGAAAACGCGTGCGCGCGCCATCTAGAGCCTTTCATATTTCTCTTAGTGAGAGCCCCGCATTTTTTCCCTCTCCGAGCTATTCCGCCGCAGCAACCCACGGCCGATTCTCTCTCTCTCTCTCTTTCTCACCTCCACATACCGCAAAAGCACGCGAGAGAGAAGAACAATAAAGCCCCCCGCTTGTTCTCGTCCACGCCTCCGCACGTCTTCTCGCTCCCCCTCTCCTCCAATTTCCCTTTCGTTGGGCGAAATCCACGGTTTCACTTTTGTCTGTCTGTTTCCCTCTTCGTCCCTCGCTGTTTTTTCCTCCCTCTCTGTCTCTTCTACGTCTCTTTCCGTCCTTTCGTTTTTCCTCTCCTTTCTCCTGTTTTTTTCTTTTTTCCATCTTTTTCCAGCTCGGCTAAATTCTTACCTGTCTCGAAATATTTCCTTCTCGTATAGTCTTCCATTCTCAAACTCTCCTGCTCTTTCCGCGCGCCTCTTATTTCCTTTCCTATCCTTTAGCTCTAGCAATCTACTGCTCGCTATCACGGTGTTGCTCTCCTAATTTTCATCAAGCTGCGCAAATATGTATATATTTCATAATATATAGGTTTAATAATTGTAATAGACCAAATATCTCCTATTGGTTCGTTGATTATGGAGGAACTCTCTGAACGCGGACGCTAAAAATATCTCGGGAACGCGTGATTCGATTTTGACCATTCAGTGTTAAGTCGGCGTAGAAATAGGATTTTGGATAATTTCTCTATACAACAACGGTTCGATTCCAGGAGCGTTTCATTCCTCCATTGGAATAACACGGAAATGGGTTTAGTGTATTTTTTTATTTGCGGTCTAAAATAAGTAGTAATCATCGCAGAAATTTAAGACTCGAGCCAAAGAACGCCCAAAAAGAATGAAAATTCATTTGCCTCTCGTCGATTTTCAAATACGCGTCGAATCGGTCCACAAATATATTTTGAACGAGAATGTTTTGCGTCTTTTAGGCGAAAATCCTTCGCCGTTAAGGGCAACCGCATTGTAGCTGATTTCGCGAAATTATGTTCGTTAAATTGGATTTAATAAAAAACGAGAAAATTTTGGTGGATTTGTTGTCGAAAAGAGTAATAGGAAGGGAGAGAGAGATAGAGGAGGAGGAGGAGGAGAGAAGAGGAAAGTCTTGCATTAACAGCTTTTTTGGAATATATTTATTTAATTAAAGTATTTTTAAAAGAATTTTTATGTTGCAAAGTCAAATGCAAAGCTAAAAATAAATGCATTTAATTTTTATATCCCGCCATATTAGGCGACCATTTACGCTCTAGTGTGTGCGCGCGCGCGTTTGCGTGTGTGTGCGCGCCTGTGTGCGTGCGTGCGCGTGTGCGTGTGTGTGTGTATATAGAAGACTTATTCCTAAGGCAAATTTTATAATTCTCAATTGAATTAGAAAGAGCAGTTGAAAGTCTTTCCTTTGCGTGAGGCCTGTAAGTAGACATTTTTTTCAGTTTTAGGCTTATAACGTATCACATTATTTAATATGGTAAATAAAAAGGGTTTTGTTTTTGTAATATCGATTATTTGTGCGCGCATCATGACCGGTTTGTCGTATCGAAAAGCATGTTGGTGAAGGTATTTATTCCATTTTCCTGTGGTGCTCTCATGTCATCGTTGAGCTCATTGCTGGGAAAAGGTTGCGGCCCCATGGCTCTTTAAATTTTCTCAGTCTTCCTCTCTCCCCCCCCCCCCTCTATCTCTCTCACCGTCTATTTTATACCCCATATTACACTATACTTTCACCTCATGATTGGTTGATTCTTTCTCCTGTCATCTCCCACTTTCTACGCTACCTAAGAAGGGACTATATAGGCTCAATTTCGCCCTGATAAAGTCCTTTGTCTGTCTGTCTTCTCTAACTCCCTGCCGTTTTCACCTCTTTGACTTTTTTCCTTCCTTCTCCATCCGTTTCTCTTGCTCTCTCTCTCTGATTCGTTTATCATTCCCTTCTCTTCGCCTCTCACCCCTCATAAACCTTTCTCTTCTTTTTCTTCCTCCTACTTTCCCATTTTCTTTTTATCCCTTGTATCGGTTCCTCTCTCTTTGTCCCTCTCCCGTTTCTTCCAATTTTCTGATGGCTCCTCCTTTGTATTTTTTTTATCTCGCCCTAGGTATGCTTTCAAGGCTGCCTCATTGTCTCACTCTTTCTCTCACACACACTGTCTCTCTCTCTCACACCCTTCCGCCACCTCTCCTAAATTTAATTCACAGGTTCCCTCTCCTCCTCCTCGTCTTATTATTATTTTGGCTATTTCTTTCTCTTTTCTTTCCTCCGTTCTGTTGCGCGAAGACTTCTTCTTCTCTCTCTTGTAAAGAAAACTTCTGTCTTTTACACCTCGGGGAGAGAAATCTCCGGAGAACTGAAATAAAGACTTGTTCGTCCGGAGAATAATAAACTCCTCCCACATTTTAAATCCGCCTGAGAAATCGGCATTGATACCTGAACGCGGGGAATTTATATCCCCGCTCAATTGATGACGTGGAAAAGTATCCTTTTGGTGATTTTAAAAATAGCTCGAGCGTGATTGAAGTTGTGTATTTTTCCTCGCGTCAATTACCATTTTTTAAATGTATCTATGGCAAATTTTTTTTAGAGCTATAGCAGTGGAGCGGTGGTGCGCAACATGCGGCCCTAGGCTCTCTCTAAGGTGGCCCGCGGACCCTTTCGATCTTAAGGAAGTAACTGGATTCGAACTGCCCCCATATACTATCCTCGATTTGCGAAGCTAGTATTAACCTGACTTATTGTTAGCCACTGAGGCCGCCAGCGTTTGCAATGGACATTGTCAGTTTAAGTAACATATTAGTATTGTTTTATTAAATTGTGTGGCACTTCACGAATTTAACCGTGCCTGAGTGGCCCGCGAGTAAAAAAGGTTGCGCACCACTGCACTAGAGTAACCTTTCTCCGTGCTTTGAGTTGTTGGTAGGACGAGTTTACACGTCATTTCAAGCTTAGGAACCAAAAAAGACGATCTGGATAGAACTATCCCAGTGCGTTTGGTACGGAATGATTATTCATAATTCGTCTTAAAGAGTACATGCGTGCGCTGATGGATTGGTTATCACCTTTTTCGTAACTCAAGGAACTCTTCATTGGCGGAAAAAGCCTGTCGACCAGTTTGAATAAAGGACACGAAAACTATTCTAAGATAACTTTCCTTCAGATACTTAAATAAGTGTTTGTTTCTTTGTCGTTTTTCTCTCAAGAGCCTCGTTAATCGCGAAAATGAATATATATATATACACTGTATATATATATATATATATACATACACACACACTGTATGTATATATATATATATATACACACACACACTGTGTTGTTATTCGGTCACAAGATATCCGCGATAACTTTTCTGCTGAAGATCCAAGCATTTGAATGTTTGTGTCGCGCGCGGTTCACGTATACATGTATATTTGTGGATGCGAATATTTTTTTCAGTCGACAGCTGAGAACTAAGAGAGATTTCCTCTCCTAGGTTTTTATGGCTTGTTTTGGCATAGGTGTTGTTTATAAAATCGTTCATATACATATATCTATGTTTGCTCAGCTGTATCTAGCGTTCCGAAAATGCGACAGACCGTTTGTGTTCATTTTCATAGTTTATTCTGAGCGAGAGATTCATACGTAAACAACTTTCTGAATCGCATATGATTAGTGTATAGGCGTAATTTTTTCGACCACCGCGTACCAAATCCGGTCCATCGTGACTCAGAGATGTTTCCTTGATGATTCCTAAAATTTTGATTTTTAGGGAAGTTTTAACCGACCCCATTGTTTCATTTCTACCCCCTATGATAAACCATGGAAATCAGCATAGAACTTTATAAATTAAATTTTTAAACAGTTCAGGTTGAGATACGAAGTCTAACTATGGACTCTTTCATAGGTGAAATAATGAAGTTTATATTTCTAGAAAAAGAAATTCAAATTCATGCCGAATCCGACTAAAAAATTGTCTTTGATCAGAGAAAAAGGAGAAATTTGCCGGTTTAACAGTTAAAAATATTAACCACCGTGGAGACGAGTCCAGTGCTATTAAATGGATTTATGATATGGTTGGTGTTTCTTTTTTTTATTCTTTTAACTGTCACCATGTAAGTGATAATGCGATAATTCTGACACCCGTATGTGTTCCACCTACTTTCTAAGTGGGATGTATCTTCGGAAGGTTTCTGTGGCTGTTAAAAACGTTGGGAAACGTTACGTAAGCCCCTATCTATAAGTCAAAGTCAGTTGAGTGGTCGGCACTGAACTATGACCACATTTTTTTTTGTTTTAGGCGAACAGTTTCATTATTTTTTCGCATAATTGAGGAGATGCAATAAAAGGGTTAGATTTTCAGATTAACCGAGTTATTTATTCGCGGGGATTGATGAAGCCAGGAGTCGAGGCGAGGGAATCGGCTCGTCTCGCGGGACTCTTGTTGCCCAATCACGAGATGGATTGCCTTGAAAGTTTTATTGCCAATTTATCGGGCTCAATCCATGCACAGGTGATGTCCATAGTCCATAGTCAATTAATTTTCGCGTCGCGGAAATATTCGCATTTTCTCTGACCTCGCTCCTGTTTACGAAATCGAATCGCGATTACTTTTTTTTTTAATATCCCCTTCCGCGCCGCAATCGCGTTGTTTCCTATTGCGACATTTACCGTTGGAATGCATTAGGACCGGAAAACCAATCCTAGATAAGGTTTTATTTTTAAAGTGACAGCGCTTTTTTTCCATTCTTGTTTCAGTGTCGTCTTTTAATGTCGCGGATGCCAGTGAAGAAAAATGATTTAGTTAAAATGGATGAGGTACTCGGCAGTCTTAACCTGAAAACAAATAATCGTCCTTGTATTCACAAAGGTGAAGTAAGTTAGTTTTTGCTTCGAAGTGAAATGCGCTGTACCAGAAAATTTCCAGCGTAAATTGGACCTGTGTCCGCCTTACATTGCCACATAAAGAAAACAATAACGGATAGCATGTTTTTATGACATTATTTACATTTATGTTAGCATTATAAAAGTGTGGAGTGCTCAGCTAAGGATCGTCGTCCATTTAAATAAAAAATACGTACATATGTATTTCCAAGTGCATCGAGGAAAATGTTATCTTGATTGTCGAATTAATTGAAACAAGTTAGGAAAGTGTACAACGTATCACAAATGGGCGCGTTCCGTGCAGTGGAGTATGAGAAAGAAATTATATACCTGTACGTGAGGGAAAGAGCGTTTTAAAGTTCTTATATTCTTAAAAAATAATCCATTTTCTTCCTATTTAAAAGTATTGCATGCACGCGTAAGGAAATTAAACGTTTGTTTGTGAGATTGTTTATGATAGCAACAATGAAGAAGTAACCATGCAAGAAATATTAAAGTTCAACTCGAATTAAGACATTCTCATTTGATTTTCTAGATAACGGCTACTCCTACGATGAAAATGTATAGGAAAGAAAATACTCTTCTTTACAAGTTCTACAACTTTTATTTGAAAAATATTTTGATATGAGCAATACTTTACGAGATATGACGAAAATTTCATTTTTTGTCACCAGTAAAGTGCTACCCCTGATTGGCGTACGTGATTCATTTTTGCGATTTTCTTATTATATTTGATTGTAAGTCCTTAATATCAAATTTCATGAAAACCCGTTCGGTAGAAGCCGAGAACGAACATGCGGACGGACGGACAGACCGACGATAATAGGCGCTCACGCTGGAAGCGAAACGCGCCTAAAAATGGTGTTTGTTGGTCTATATTTCATAAAGAATAATGCGTCAAAGAAATACGAGTTTGTGTAAATGCCTTTTAGAAAATGGTTTTCAAATTCTAATCAGAGCGGTTGAGCTGCCTATAAATAGTTATGCCCTTGATTAGCTTTATTAATACACCAAATATTTCACATATCCCTTCTTTGTGGGTACCTTCCTGCTGTAAGGTATTTTCCTAAGGTATATTTTTTTCTAATTTCCATTAATATTTCTCCAGTGGTACGAATCCGTACCCATACCCAGCTATTGCTCTAATACGAGCGTCAGAATCATGAAAAAAAAAGATTTCCGTGTCCTCGCAAAATGTCAGAAAAGACGTTTTTCCAAAGTAGCGTGTCACGAATAAAAATAGCAGCAACACTGCGGGAATGAGACAAAACTGTAAGAGAGCTTCCTGTTCCGGCGCTAGAAAATGCTCGCGTCATCCATTAAGGTTGATACTTAGCAACACTCTTGGGTGCCTACCACAAACTGAGTCGGCATTATTCCCCTGGCGGGAGGCTAAAGTTTTCTGTCAAGGGAGGCGGAAATGACGGGAAAGTTAAAAAAAAAACTTTTTGCTAGCTAGAACGGGAAATTTTAAGCGTGAAATATCCTACGATGAATTACGGCATTTTTTTCTGCGTTTATGACCTCGGTCACGTTAAAAGTATAAAGAGTGTGACACCTAATAAATCTCGGAAAGGATGAAAGAGATACGTTTTTATTGGTTGTCGGAGGGTCTATTAATCGGATAAAGACGGTTCGGGTTTTAAAAAAGTGAAAATGGTTCCGCGAGGAATATACGAATCCGTGCTTGGGATTGACGTGCGCGCGTTAAAGTAACGTGAAAGTAAAGTGATAGGGAGAGTTTTACCAGGGTGAGAGACGGCCAGAGTATTTTCTCTTACGGGAAAAAAAGTCTATTGGCTAAAATGAAGAGATAAGGGTTTTTTTTTTTAAAAAAAGTCGCGAGTTGACGAAACGAAAGGGAACGATAGGCCGATCTGGTCAAGTTGAAAGGGGGGAAAAAACGTAATTCCCCATTGGTGGATAAAGTGAAAGATGGATGGATGGGAAAACCCAAGGGGGGAAAGGAGGTGGAAACGGATTAGATGGATGGGGATAAAAGGTGCGGGGAGGAAAAAAAAAAGATGTAGGATATTGCTGTGGCCACGGGAGTTGGATCAACGTAGTAGGGAAGGTGGCGAGTTGAATTGTCATACTTAACCGGATCTAAGACGGCTTTTTTTAAATTTTAGATTTGAAATGAGTGAGAGGTAATTTTAATTTAATTTTTCGTGTGACTTTTTTTCGTTATTCGCTTAATAGTTTTGATTTTCTAAACTTCATATATACACCAATTTTTTCTAGTTAAAATTGAAACTTTGGGTTGGGTGGGTAATATAATCAATAAGTAGTTACTAGCCTGTTGATAGTATACTATTTCCTGTGTTTTTTAGAGGCTCAGTCTTTTCGTAGATAATAATACACTTTTAAGATTTTAATAATTATAAGTCGTTTTGAATTTTCCATTAAATAATTTTCTTTGTATTTTCCCCGTTGGTATGACCTTGGGCTAAATAATACATTGTTTTCGATGTTTTTATCTATTTAATGGTTTTATTACTTACGTTGGGGTTAGTTAATTTCCAAGTTTCATTAGCTAATTGTTGTGAAAGAGCCAATTAAATATATCAGTTGGTTAGCAAATAAAGTAAAAGGCAGAGTATATTAGAATAATATGTATATTTGTGAATGTTGTGTATAGGACCCACACCACGGCTTCGTGGACTCTATATTTGGAATTCTCGCAATGGTCTTTGCGTTTAAATGAGTGGTTTTTTTTTTGGCGTTTTAGTTAATATTATAGCGTTACATCAGGGCCTTTATTTTTAATTTCGTCTATCATTCGCTCGCTCGGACCATCTACAGAAAATCCACACGTGGTTCGCGAGCACATCCAGAAATTTGTAGACGTCGAACTAAATTGTTAGGATTTTTATTCGGGTAAAAAAATCTCCGTCACACGTATCCATCGATTTTTTTCAGCCTAACTTTCCACAAGCGCCCTCTCAAGGCGGGGATCGAACCCAGCACTGGAAGGCAGGGGCTTGGCCAACTACCCTACTGGAAGGTGTAAGCAACCTTACACTTTAGGAAGGGAAGGAGGGGAGTTTATGCATTGGAATGGGAACAACGCGTTGTGCTGAGAAATAGCACGATGATATAGAGTTCCTATGGTCTACCGTATTTTATGACTGAATCAGACAACATTAACATTAGATATTTACTATTTATGAAGATTAAATTGGTTAAATTTGATATTTTTCATAAAATATATTTTAGTATTTTATTTACCTTTGTTCGTAGAATGAACTTCCAAACCAGTAGACTTAAATGATATATGACTAAATTATTTGAGGTGAAACCTTTTTTTACCTACGTTTCATATGCATTGGATATTGCTTCTCCGAAATCCAATCGGGATATATCGGTATTTCATAAAAAGCTAAAGGGGAATACATTTCCCTGAACGAATTTCAGTTTGGTTTTTATTTAAATTGATATCCATTCTCGATATTTTCCCTTTGTTGGCGTAATGCATTAGTATCAACGCAACAACAATTCTCGAAATCTTTGTGGTGATTTAAACTATATTTAAAAATAATACTTCTTAATAAATTATAGAGATGGCGTTTATAAGAATAGGAATGTAGTATCTGGTTTTAGTTCAATCTCAACTAGGCTGTTGTCCAGTGTGTAGCTTGACAAGCGTATCATAAAATAATTTTTCTTATAATATATTATATCTAGTTCCCCGAAAATTCTTGCCCCTTACCACTTTCTCATTCCAAAAATATCACAAATATAACAAACGCACATTTCAGTAAATTAAACTTAATTTTAAATAGCTTCCACTGAATCGTCACTTGAATAGCAGGCCAATATATTTGATGGGCAGTTTTCGTTACATCACTTAAAAAAGCATTGCCAACTTTCTTTTATGGTAAAAAATTATGGCGATATTTTAAAATTAAACTATTTGAGAAGTTTTATTTTAAAAAATAATTTCGGTAATATAATTTTATGTTGATATTTATTCGTGTCTAATTTTAGACTCTTACTAAAGCTTCTTTCTAAGAAGAATGAAAGAAATCATTCGATTTAAGCCCCAGGTTACCTCTTTCCTTGATATCGAGTGATTAACGTAAATTTCTCCACTCAAAAGCCTTTCCATCTCATCTCAAGGAACTTCCGACTTCCAACGAGTGATTACTTAGGGCGCTGTTTGATGTCTGCCTCAGCATGTTTTTCTAGTAAAATATTTACCTCGATTAAAGATTTCACCGAAATGTTTAGTTAACCCACAATTTCTTAACGAAGGTTTTCCAATGAGAGACATTAATGTTTTTTTTTTAAAACTTATCCGTATAAATTACTTCAGATTAAGATTATCAATGTTATTTCAAGAAGTCCTCCTCGTGTACAAAGTAGAATGAATATCAGATGTAACTTGTCTTTGACTAAACTGGAAAGTTGTGTTTTGAGTCATATGTTTGGAGTTTTAGCTAATATAAGATATAATTACCTACAAAACAAGAGTTACAAGTTAGATGGTGAAATAGTTTATGCTCATGCAGGTAAATCCCTGTGTATGGATACTGATAGAGAAAAAGAGAGAGATTCTCGTCTATGCATTCAGTGGAAGCCTTGATACATAGAGCAATCTACCGGTAAATGGAAGGTCTGGTATATATGTGTGTGTGTGTGTGTGTATATATATATATATTGGCGGTCCATTCCAGAATTTTACTCATGCTCTCGGTTTAATAAAAAATGACGTTTAATTCGCCAAGAGCGTACTTATCCCGTGAATAAAAATGTCAAGTGTCATTTATTTCTCGCTACCTATCATTCTCTCAAGGCTTAAGTTTGAAAGCTATAATTTACCGTCTAAATATTTGCCATGCTCTTGTTTATTAACTTACGATGAAGCAGGGATCCTACGAGTGGTTTTTGAGAATTATTATTATTATTTCTAGTTTCGCCAGAATTGTATTTTTTGCCCCTCGAAGTTCTTTAAACATTAGGATAAAAATTTTCATCTTAACCTGTTTAAACAAACGTCATTCGGTGCAAATTCGCGGAGTGAGTGAGGGAGAGGGAGTCGCTTTTTTGCACGTGTTTCCTTTGTTGCCGTTGCGAACCGGAGAGAAAAAGTTTTTTTAAAAAGATCACGAATTTTGAAGAGTGCGCGCATTGGATGGAGTAAAGGGAAAAAGAGGGAGAGAGATGGAATAAAAAAAAGTGTTAGAGGAGCGGTGTTGATTGTACGTGGGACGGTCGGGTTTGCGTGGGAGGGGATGCGAAGGGAGCAGAGACCGTGGAAAAGGAGGAGGGCGCGTGATGGGGAGGGGGAAGAGAAGGGAAATGAGACTGGAGGTCGCGTGTGTGGAAAACAACGGTCCTCTTCCATTTTTTTCCTCAGACTCTCCCCCCCTCCCTCTCTCTCCCCCTCTCTCCCCCCCTCTCTCTCCCCCCTCTCTCTCCCCCCCCTCTCTCTCCCTCTCCTTTGTCTCCGATGGGGGGCTCTCCTCAATTTCGACCCGGGCTCGCGTTTTCTCTTCCCTTCTCTCTCTACCTTCCTCCTCTTCTCCCTCTCTCTTTCTCTCCCTCTCTTTCTCTCCCTCTTCGCTTCTCTCTCTCCCTCTCCGCATCCTCCACCTCCTCAGACCCGCCTTGGTTCTCTGCTAAAAGTGTCCCTTGTGCCCGGCAGAATAGACCCTCCCGAAATAGAGACGGGGACGCGGTCACTCTCCAAACCCTTCCTTCTCCCTCTTTTTCCCTGCCACTATCTCTCCCACTCTCTCTCCTGCTCTCTCCCTCTCTCTCTCTCTCCTGCTCCCTCCCTCTCTCCCTCCCCCCTTCCCTTCTCCCGGTCTCCTTTTAATCCCCTACCCTATTCCGCCCCAACCTTTTTCCTCGTCCCTCTTTCTCTATCCATCCCTTTCTCAAGAGCATACACTCCCTCCCTCCCTCTCTCTCTCTTCCCCTCTCTCTCCCTCTCTCATGTCTACTCTCGAGTCTTAGTACGTGTCCTCCTCCCCTTCCTTGGTTTCGAACCCATCCCGTCCTCTAACTTGCTAACTCTCTCCCATCAATCCTCCGCGCTCAATATTCATTCCGCTTCTCCCCCCTCCACCTCTCTCTCTCCCTCTCTCTCCATTTCCATGCTCGTGTTGCTTCCTTACTTCCTCCATTGGTTCCCATGTTCCTCTCATTCTGCGCCAGTGTAGCCGTGCATTCTTAACGAGCCCCGCCGTTACGACTTTCTTTCCTTTACTCCTAAGGTATTTGTTGTTTAGACGTGCCGTTCATGTATTAATCAGGATGTTTACTTAAAAAAGGATTGCTGTGCTCAGATAAGGAACTTCACTATATGAATATTAATGTAAGTTGTTCCTGTATATTAACTGATTTTTAGCTGAAGAAGTTACATTATATCGTTAGCGGGATGTTTGTTTGTTTGTCATATCGATATTTTGCCTAAAATTTGGCGAAATATGGGTTTTCCCGTGCGATATTGTCTGTATATTTTGGTATTGTAACCAGTTTCACTGGAGAAAAGAAAAAGAAAACATATTGGCTTCTAATATAGGGCTGTCTCGTTTCCGTCCCTTCTGAATTCTTTAATTTTCTTAGCTTATTTAGGCTGATTCATATAAGAGATCGTTGAAATTAGATTCCCGAAATTTTCATTTCGTAGTACAGTTAGTGTCATAAGGAAGTTGTTTATAATATGTATAGGTTTTTACGAAGGAAATCGCTCATAATTTTTACCGTAAACATATCGTCTCGAACTACTAATATCGGCGAAAATAACACGTGAACGATATCTGGGCATATCAAATAGGGGGAAATACTTTTTCTGGGTTAATTTTTTATTATTTGTCTTTCAAATCCTTCATTTTTCTACTTTATCTGCCAATACAGGTAACGTTCTCGTATCATTTTAAATTTCCCGAAGACAGAGCCAGGCGCGATAATTATTTTTTAAAAATCTTCTTCGGAAAATTGATCGTTTATCAAACGTACTTTTCTCGGTGGTGTATAAAAGTAGGACGGGACCGGCAATAAGCATCGGAGTTAATAACAGACCCCGGAGCTTACTTAGGGTAAGGTTATTGGTTTTCCTCGGGTTATATCGATTAATTTGGGATGATTATTGGGCCTTTTACGGTCAACACCTCGGCAGGATACCCTCGATGCCACTTTTCTCCTCCCTCATCTAGAGTCGTATGTTAACCCTCGAGCGATATGGATCGCGATTCCGTGGTGCCGCATAATCTCTCGACTGTGTTTTTTTTTGGTCGAGCGTGCCGTCTCTTTATGTATCCGACGTAAACCTTTTACAGTATTTCGTCCCCTACGGAGGCGATTGTTTTTTTCGACGCGTCCCGATATCCCACCTGGCTTCCAATGTCACGTCGGTTTATCTCGTCCAACTGGAAATTTCGCTATCTCTCGAGAAAATCCTTCGCGAACCTATGTACCGTAAATGATCCGGACCCTTGTTTGATGTAAGACTTAAATAAATCTTTACCGGTACTCGAATTTTTCGGTAGCTACTAATATTGGTGAGGCATATCTGATGGTCTCGAGTTAGGAAAATTTACGTAACCTCTAATTCGATCGTCAATTACTCGAGTTTCGTGGACAAAAAAGTGCACTTTTCGTTAGTATCACTTAACTTTTACGTTTAGTTATATGAAACTCAAGTTTGGTAGATTTTAATTGGTCCAGTATATTGTTTTACTGTAAGTTTGAGGATATTATCTTTTAGGACACCAGCGATTGAATACTATTGGCTGAAATACCGTTAGATGGTTTTATTCTTTTTGCGTTTCTGGGTAATGATTTCTGTAAAAGTCTGTCGGAGACCATCATAGGCAACTTTACTTTTAAGAGCCAAATATAGGTTTTACCAACTTCGGTTCATCACTCTTAATGGAAACTTAACCTATCACTGATAGCGTTCAGTGATGTAACGAATACATGTATTGAATCTTCTGAAAATATTTGTTTCCGAGACTTTCCATAATTATTATTAATATTATTCAGTTTATTATTTCATTTAATCGTATTACCGCTGAAGCCTTGCTTTATTGTAGAAGTGGATATTAACTTTCCTCAACCGTCTAACGGTTTTCGCAGTTATCTTTATTATCAGTGAGAGATCGCATCCATGGGAGGAGCTCGAGATTTAAATTTAGGAATTGATAATTTTTAACCAGATTTTTTTGCACAAAGTATTTAATACAGCGTGGCAGTGGTATTTCTGGGTGCTTACGAACTTTCGGCAAGTTTTTGACTCCCAGTGGAAGGATCGAGCGTTTTTTTTTTTCCTTTTTGCTTTTCAAGATAGGCGGAATATTTTAAACTTCTCTATCTCCTGCCAATCCTCGGCACGCTCGCGTATCTCCTCCAAAGGCGATCTTCGCGCCCCGAGCAAAAACTCGTAAATCACGCCGGTTCCCGGGACGCGTTGGGCGTTAATGCGTAACGCTCGGACGAGATAACTCGCAGCAGCACCTCTTTTTGATAGTTATCGGGGTGAAACGAGTGTAAACCCTGAGTGGTGCCACACGGCGTCAACGCAGAAAGAGATACCTGGTTTTCACGTTTCCGCAGTTCCGCGTAGCATCGTATCGTATGCGGTAGGCCGTAAAATCTCTCCTCGTCCGCGCGGCATATCGCTTTAAAATAGTCCGAGACCTAAGGCCGAACAAGGTTCTTAATGATTATTATCCGGAGAAAGTATTCCTCCCCCCCTCTCTCTCTTTGGACCGTACCTGGGGAAAATACGCCCGAGGCCCCAGAAGCGAGGTTTCGAGTCGGCTGAAGGGGAGACGGGGGAGTTGGGGGGGGGGGGGGGGGGGGATTTCCTCTTTTATTCCGAAGTTGGAGCTGGGCGCAAATGGAGGAAATTTCTCCAAAAGGTTAGGAGAGTAGCCCGTGAGAACGGCCGGCCGAGCGTGCGTAACGCTCCTCTATTCAGGGTTAACAACTCGTGACCACGGGATATGGGGTGAGGTGGCATTTTAAGCGGGCGTTGGTCCCGCCATTACCAGGGGTTCTTTGGTATAAGAGGGTAATTTTTTTTTTAGCTAGAGAATGGATTCTTTTGCGCGAGGATTTTCCGTCTTCGTTCTTTAACGTTATGGATTAGCACGAGGATTAAGGCAATTAGAAATTTCCTCGAAAAAGTTGTCAAAATTTGTGAGGCCAAAGACAAACCATTCTATAAAATAGGCATTTCTCGGTGAACGAGATAGAGAATTTTGTAACAAAGGTAAAAGCGAATGAGTTTTTTGCCATTTTAAAAAATTTTTGTGATTGAAACAGCAGTGGAGGCAATGGTGGGGCCATTCAAGTACTCGATGCATGGTAGAAGCAACAAATAACGGAGAGTAAAATAAAACAAAACCTTCTATATCAATCTTAGAATGAAACATCTGTACATTTCTATTAGAGGTCTGTTGGAAAGACTTAGACGTACGCGTGTACTTAATTCTCTTAATCCTTTAATGCTAAACCGACAGATATTCCTATACTTTCTTTTCATTTTATTTTTAGTTCTTGCCTAATAATTTGTTTAATAGTAAATTTCGTCTTGCGACGGTAATTTACTTTTTCTTCAAAGCGTGTTTCATACTCGAGATAGCAGATTATACTAGAAATTAATTAATGACGACCTTGTATTTTTATATGCATTAAACTCTTTACTCGGGTTTTTATGGCTATATAGGTCAACTTTGCCATTTATCCCATTTAAAATTCCAGAGATATATTTTAGAGGAAAATACATTGAAAGAAATATTCGATTTATTTTGGAAATGCCTATGGCTTAGAATAGGAAACAGGTTGCGCGAAGGGTATAGTAAACGTCCCTTGCATGTTGATGAAGGTAGAACGAAGAACGTTTGAAAATAGATATGGTTTTCTAGGCAGGTATAGATGAGGGTAGATTTGTTTAAAAGGTGATTTCGGTGAGCAATGCGTTCATAATTCATACCCAAGCATTTGAATATAAGATCTATGGCTAGGATACCTCTTGATTAATGCGCGAATCATGGACGACGTAAAAAAATGACTCGGTTTTGACGGAGGGGTTAATAACCTTCTGGTCCGGGGGCATTAAAGTCGCTGCACAGATGATGGCTTGGAGAAATCTTTTCTCTTTGGAGATTTTAAAAATAGCCCACGCCTTCTCAGAAAAGCACGTCCCGGTTTTATTCGCGCTATTTTCGTAACATTTCGTTTGATTAGGGCATAATTTACCATGTTTGCAGCTCAAGACATCCTTTGCGGATGTGAGTTTATTTTTTGACGATTAAACTCGTCATCATTTGTCTAGCGGTCGAGAGAGAGAGAGAGAGAAACGGATTGATGTCTTTTGCTCGGCGTGTGCTATGTTTAAAGATGATTCTTTAATAAATCTCGGGGAGCATATAGCCTTTAGCTCTGACGAAACGAAAACGAAAATCCCAACACATCCTCCCGCTTCGAGAAAGAAGAAAAAAAAAGAATCAGGTCGTTAAAGAAGCCGCATTCTACTTCGCAGTGGTATAAACCAGTCCTGAGATTTACTGGTGATTCGCTCGTAGCTACGAAGTGTTTAGAAGGAGGTTTTGATCGCGAGTTCAAGCGGTCGGCGTTCTCTTAAGTTTCTCGGTTTTCTTTAGCGTTTAAAACGGCGGAAAGGGCTTCTCTCGCGGGGGGATGCTTTTTTTCCTCTCTCGCGCGATTTCACCAATATACAAACGATAAATGACGCACGGGAGGCGAAATAAACAACTCTAGAGACTTTATTAATCGGTTAGGCTTAAGTTAGCGATCCTCCCGTTCCCATTCTTTTTAATCCCTGCCATCTCCGAAGAGAGAGGCGAACCTCTCTCTGTTTCTCTTTTCCTCTAATATTTTCGTCCCATGCCATTTTGATTTTTGATCCCATCACTTAAAACTTCCCAAGAAGAGCGTTTGTTTGACGACAATGGACAAGAATACGCAAGGACGGAGTTTTTTTCCCCCCCTCGCTTCTTTTCCGTCGTATTTACCCTCCGCGAAACTTCTTTCCTCGCCTGTTTTTTTGTATCATCGCCTTTAACTCCGGCGACAAAAAGCTTCCAATTGATATATGGGAGATGTCCGCTTTTCGGGGGCAAACATGGGGGGAGGGGGGCGTCTTCTAAAAATACCCACGTCGCACGGGAGACCGTTAAAGCCTATTATTGCGTTACTCGGGGCGTTTCTGGGCGTATAAATAATTTTACGCGCGTTTAACTCGTCCTCCGAGGTCGAAGAGCGTTAAGGAGCGGCGTTTCGTGCCGAAGTAGTTGGATTATTTAGGGGACGCAGTCGCGGGATGAAGGGGGGGGGGGGGGGAGTCGCATTGCGATTCCGTGAAAAGGGGCTTGATGTAATTCGTCGAAAAGAAGGTCAAGATACGTGCGAAGGAGGGAAACGAGACGAAAAAGATCTCGAGAGATTTTTTTTTGGATTGCCTCTCAGCCACTAACTATCAAGCATTCTTTAAGTATGACCTAAATATGAAGTTTTTTGAGGTCGGCAAAAAATTTCTGCGTCTACCTTAAAGCATAAAACGTGGAGAGCGATGCGACGCGGATTCTTCCTGTTTATCTCTCCGACTGTAGGAAAATAATACACTTTGGCGAAATACAGGAAGTTGTCGATGATTAACGTTGAGGAGGAGTTCTCGGAGAAAAAAATGGTCGTTGAACGAAATGACTTAAATCGAAATATTTTTGCCGCAGGGTTAATGACGACCGTTGAGAACCCCTTCCTGAAGGATATAGTTGTAATTTGCGGAAAAAACACTACATACGTGCCCAGATGTACTGGTTATTGTAACATTATTAACTAAGCAAATCGATAATGATCATTAAATATGGCAGGAGAAATGAGAATTTTTCTCTAGCCTCAATCGCCCTGCAACTTTATGAGGCAGCAGTAAGTGATTGCGCATCATTCACCTGCAAATTATTTTCCCCCATTACATAAATCTACATGACGAGTTTTACAGTTCGAGGTATTTTTTTTCTTAAATCCACTTTACATCGAAATTATGCGATGCACGTGGAAATCTTTGCGACCACATACGAACGAACGTATATCGAAAGAACGTAAATCGAGAACGACTTTAATCGAAAACTTCCCTACTTTACTAAATAAGAGATGCTCGAGGAGACGTTCCATCGTCTTTTCCTTAAAGATGACTCTCGAAGATCGAAGAGAAGATGGATGGTCTCTCCCGCTTTGATTTTTATAGAGTCATAAAAGAAAAGCAAACTAAGAGGTCGAAGAGAAAGATTGTTTATTCGCGAGGGTGATTAAGATTCGAGATTTTACCGACGGAGTCGTTTTAAAGTGTTGCGTGGCATTCGCCCGCGTTCCTCCATTCCTTATCGGAATGGATTAATTAAGAGAGAAGCCCGCATTCCGTGCCCGGGCTACTTTAAAACGAATGTGCCGCAATATTTCGTCGCAATCGATCACGCTTGTCGCGAGGTTGGCGCGCGAAACGGGCGTGATTTATTTCACCCACCCGCGCTGCCGGTTTAATAGCACGTGCCGAATAAGGCAATGCGTGCTCCGCGATAAACATTCCGTCGGCATATCGCGGTATTTTTCGCGACAAAAGGTCGGAGACCCCTATAAATTCAGCTTGCGTCAATTTTATTTGGACTACGTCAGCGAGAAGAAATGCATATTTTTTTTATGAAGTGAAGTTTCAGGTTTAATATTTTTGTTTGAATAATAAATTTTTTGCACGATTTATATACACATACATTTACCCGTGCTTTTATAAAAACAAGCAAACATATACGAAATTACCAACTGTATTCCAATTCCTTTACTTAGTTTATTTTCGGCAATGGTAAGTTATGTTCATCATTCATAGATCAGTTTTATTCACCAAAGTGTATTTACACGTTTATTCACCGAAATAGAATTTCATGAAAATTTATCATCTTCCTTTCCCTATTTAGTTGTCTTTAGTTGTCTTTAGAATTTGAAACAATCATGCAGACGGTTTTACAGGTTTTCTTGATACTTGGCAATTCTTGGAGGAGGCTCTTTATTCTAGTTTCCTTGCATTTCACGGATTGCTGTGGATCTGAAAAAGAATAAATGGAGTTATTTTAATTCATATGTAGCATATTTAACGCAAATTTAAACATACACCACGAAGCCTTATGCGCAGTTAAGATTTACTTGTACCTACTCTGTATTCATTTAGTATAATGTCTACAACTCAAACATTCCGTCGGTCTTGAATAAATTTTTCTTCTAATTATTTAGCCTTTTGAATGTTAACGTACTCCGAGTGTTTATTGCTGTCCCTGAAATGAAGTCAAACTCCATACCGTTACATAGATAAAGGTTCTTTTATCAGCATCGAGAATGCTTTCCGCGATACACACTGTAATTAGTTTGACTAAAAAGAATTAGTGAATGATCTTGCTGTCATGCAGTGCCGGGTGTACTTGGAAATAGCGTCGTTACAGAACACACTTGGCATGTCATTATGAACGCGAGGGAAGGCTGTCATTATGCAAATTGCTTGCTACGAATGGCAAGTGTTTCTGTGTGAGAGCCGTGGTCTCTATAGCAGCCCCTGCTGTTTTCGAGGATGCAACCTATTATGCAGATGAGCGTGGAATGCTGTATCATTTAGGGGCGACTGTGTTATATGCCCTAAGGAAAACGAACAAGGCCCTTTGCTTGTCGCTCTTTTCGCAATTTAAAATTATGCGTAAACTTTTAGTTATGCTTTAGGAATATCATGTTGCTGCGGTTTAATTATTATTTAATCACTGAAAGAACATTGGAGAACTTTTAAGTCTTAAATTTACGGCCCTCTCAACGGCTGTATGTTTATGCATACATAAATAAGCCCGCCTCCACATTTTAACATAGTTTTAATTACTGCTCACGCCAAGATATCCAAAGTTTACATTTATCTAGTAAATAATAGCATACGTTAATGTACGAGTTTATTTTCAAAGTAATTTCCGAAAAGTCTTTGCGAAGTTTTCAAAGTAAAATTACATAGCTTTAGAATGAAGGCATTATGGATCATCCGAATGGTTGATGGAAGTGAAATAATTGCTATTATTATTTAAGGTTAATTAATACACATTAATAATGTATTCCGATTTCGGATGCGTTCGTATTTATAACCAGACAGGACTTTCGTTTCTTTAGAGTACAAAATAAAGAATTGCCATTTTATTATTTTATGTACATCTAATCCAAATATAATTTCAAACTTTTCTTATTCATAATGGAATTCTACTGGGATATAATGCAACCATCACGCAGCAGTTTAACAAAGCATTATAGCATTCATATTACTGGAATATAATAACTGATAACTCGATCTTAGGATTTCATTGATTCTTGACATTCAAATCTATTTTCTTTCGTTTTATGAGATAGTTATATAACTCGCCGAATATGGTGTTATATAGTTCTCCATGTTGGATTTTTAATTAATTGATTATCAAATTTTGTCTGCGGGCTCAAATTTTGGTATAATACTAAAACTAGAAGGGAATCAGAAATTATCATGACTAATTTGTTGACCCATTATAAGAAATGTAGTTCTCTCTAGATGAAAGCTTAAATTCTTTCTTTATGTTGCTTTAATAATTTAAAATTTTGCACGTATCTCGATTGTAAACTTGTTAATGTGTCCGTTTTTATCAAATTGGTGCAAATGCTCTTGGGATTAAGACCGTGACAGTACATAATATACCGAGTAAATGTAAAATGATGGATTAAGTTCCGATTGGCCGTTTCACGTCGATAATTATTAAAATTTACTTGTGTAAATAAATGATTCACTTCCAGCCACTGTAATTACGGTCATTCTAATTTTTAATTTAAAAAAGTATGAAATATTAGTGCTGGAGTAATCCTCGCACCCGATGTTCACGTTGCATCAATTATGTTTCGATGAAATTGAGAAATAAAATCCTTGGAAAGAAGAGAAACGTGGAAACGGGGGTCGAGAATTCACAGAGCCCGACTTCAATGTGCGCTAAAAACGTTTTAAAAGAGACTTCTTTCTCTTTATATTTGGAGATTACGAAAGACTGGGAGAGCGCTTTTCTACAATGTTTTACCATTAGGTACCGCTAAAAAAATAAAGTTTTGTCGTGAGATGAAACGTTGTTTTCTTCCTCTGTTCGCCTATAAAATGTTGGTTGAAGTGCCTGAAAAATACTTGTCAAATAATGTTTAAGAAGTGGATTTTGTTACCGATATCACTATCTCGTACGCTTTTTCCGATAAATTCGCTGCTGCCTTATGATATCGTAGAGACAATCCCTCTCGTCTGGTCGGTTGTAGCGTAATCCTCGTACCAGATATTTTTGGCTGCAAAATTCTGAGGAAAAAATTGGGGGATTATGCTGGTAAAAACGGCAAACGAACTAAACGGAGTTGTTCATATAGGAGCTTGTCGTAAATTTCTTTCCTCTCGAACTTTCCCATTCCGCTCAAACACTTTGTGTTCTTCTGTCACGTCCTCTCTTATCCCTCATTCATCCTGTCTGTGCCGTACCTTTTCCTCTTGGCGCATTTCTGATTCTTTCGTTTCTAAATGAAACAAAACTTCTTCAGTCGTTGTATTTATATAAATTATTTTTCCCTTCGAGTTCTCACGTCCTCCCAATCCTCTCTTCTCCGTTTTTTCACTATTTCCAATACTTTCTCTCCTGTTAGAGAGCGCGAGAAGGAAAAGATGAAGAGAAGGAGGAAAGGAATAGCGGGGGATGGAAGAGGGGAAGATGACGAAAGAAGGGAATTGGGTGCGAGAAAACAATAGCCGGAGAAATGAGACCGTAGGAGAAGAACGGAAAAAGTCCGAAGTTCTCCTTTCTCCCCCTCTATCACTTTCCTCCTTTTTATTTCCCGCCCCTTTTCCTTATCTTCTCCCCCTTTTTCCCCTTCCCATTGCAGTGCCCCGAGTCACCGATTAATCGCGTCACGAGCCGTTTTTTTCCTCCTCCGTCTTTTCGCATGTTCTTTTCGTCGTCGTAGTCCCCTTAGCGCGAGCGGAGAGTGAGAGAGGAAGAGGTAGCCTGGAGAGAGAGAGAGAGAGAGAGAGAGAGAGAGAGAGAGAAAGATTCGGAGGGGAGAGCGTAGAGAGAGGGAGAGGGATTCGTGAGGGAGTAGGAGGAGGAGGGGGAGAAAGGCAGTTCGGTCGGAAGAAAAAGAGGTTTCGCCAGTCGAAGCGAGCTAGCGCCACCGCGCGGTGCATTCTTATCGAGAGAGATCGGTGTGTTTAGTCGTCGAGAAGAGGGTTTAGAGGGGGACACACGCACGTGTCGCGCCCTCACGGTCGGGTGCTCGCCCCACTTCCCTCTTTCGGGGGGAGGGGGGCCCGCCCCCCTTCGTTAGGGGGCCAGTGTGTGAGGTGCGATGTGGCGGAGTCGTGAGTCCTTTCTCTCTGCCCTCCTGCCCCCCTCTAAAACTCCCCTTCACGTCCGCATTCAGTTTTTTTTTGTAATTGCCGGAGTAACGCTAGCGGATCGATATTATATATACCTTTCAAAAAGTAAAGTTCAGTTCCTCTTTAGCGGCTAGAGGGTTGACTCGTGCATCCCTTTCGGGTTACCCGCGTCACGCTTTTTTGCACGCACCCCACTCTCTCTCTAACTCACTCTGTGGAGACGACTCTTTCACGCGTTTTTGCCCTCGGAAATCCGCACGCGTCCCGGTGAAATTCCAAGGGGGATATAAAGGCCTACCACGGTCCGCCTTGGCAGGGACCGCATTCGTCTTCGAGGAGCCTCTGTCACGCCGTTGGTATGGTAACGACGACATCCCTCCTCTCAACTACCCCTTCCTCCAAAGCTCCCCGCTCGCTCCTTCCTAGAATTTCCAACCCATTTAAACGCGTTTCTACTCTTCCTTCCCCTTTCGCCCCCTCCCTCCGCCACTTCCACCCCACGATATATCCCTTTTCCCTGCGTCGGTCCATTTTCTCTTCATCCAAACTCCGGAGCCACTTAGCCCTCAGGAGCTGAGCGAGGCCACTTCCTCGGAAGTGGAGTTTAAAGCTAGGTCCCTTATCTTGGTCACGTGCGGCGTTTTAGTCGACTCCTCCCTCCCTTGCCCCCCTCCTCCTACTTCCCTTCACGCCCCCTCCACAATTGCTCAGCCATGTGTTTTCTCGTGTGCGGTTTAGAGAGAGAGACTTGTTTGCCATTGCCGCGGGTAGATACTTGGCCTAGTTGGAGACGTTGGCGTCATCTCCTAATTCTTAACGGTTTATTTCCGGAAACAAATTTCTTTTCTGTTTCTCCATATTCCCGCATCTTGATTTATGGAGGATTATTTTTAAAAGTCGACGTGATTCATTTTGTCTATTTAAAGAATCTCTTAAATTAATCCCAGTGTTATCTTTGCCGCGAAAAAAAATTGTTATTCCGTGCAATGTAAGAGATTTGATTTAACGGGAAAGTATGTCAGTTTGATATTTTATGCATTGCTAATTATGCAGCCGGATGTTTTCCCAAAACTTCAAAAGAGTATGGCCATTGAGTCTGTCGTTGGGGACAACGCTACGGTGATCATTTCTTTCGGAACCTTTTGAACTGGCACACGAGAAAGTATAACGACCTTCTTCTCCCTTCTTCCCACGATGAAATTCCAATTAAGCTCCCTTTCGCGTCACCGCCCCATTCCTCCCCCATTCCCTCTTTTCCAACTCACTCACTCCCTCCCACACCTCTCCACCCACGCCACCTCTCACCTCTCGTCCCCCTTTTCGATTCTCTCTCTAAACTGAAAATTTTCCTCCCTACTCCCTCCCCTCCTCCCTCTTTAAAACACACTCTTCCCTCGGTTGTCTAAATATCCCTCCCTTTTCGTCTCTACTCATCCAACCGACCACCCTCCATCCATCCCTCTTGTTTTTCTTATCTTACCTCTCCGATTCCACTCTCCCCCCTCTTTCTCTATCTTCCGCAAAACCTCACCGTTTCGACCTCGAGACCACCTTTACCTCCATCCTTTTTTCTCTCCGCCCACATAACGAAACAGGACCTCTCAAACGTCCTCCCTTGCCACTCAATTTCTCTCTTTCTTTATTTTCTCCTTCCTCTTTCCCTCCCTCTCTAAGGATCCGAAAGTCTCATTGCTCCCTTCAACACCTCATCCTTCGGGAGGTACGCGTGTGATTCGCTGTCTTCTTTTTAATGTCTCCACCTCGTACCCTTCTCTTTTTACTCTCATTTTCCTTTGACACTTTCCTCCCTCCTTTTCTCTCACCCTCTCTTTGACGCCCTCTCATCTCTTTCTGGTTGATAAAGTGCCGAGACATCACCTGCGCTCGATTTCGTTTCGATTCGTGTCCGACGCGCTCTTTTAGGTTGTAAGGAAATTTGTTTTTTTTATCAATCGAGACAAATGTGTGGTGAGGTGCGAGGTTTCATTCTCGCTCGGGGGGGGCGGTATATCCGGGAATTGGGTTTTTATTTTGGCATGTTAGCATCCGTTGAATGAAAAAGGAATTAATTAGAGGGAGAGGATTTGATTAGTTTGACGGATGCGTAGGAAGCCCTTGCAGATAAAGTATTTTGCGTTACAATGAGTCAATTTCGTAGATTGAAGCCTTCCTTTGTAACAGCAAGACAAATCTTTCGTGGTTTTATTCATTCGAAATTGCTTTTCTCTCTCTGTAGCTGTGCATTTTAGACTTGGACGGGAAAATTAGCTATTGTGTTAAAAATATTACCCCAAATTTTCGCTTTGCTTACACGCGCAATGCTGTGAAATATTTATAGTTGAACGATGGAGTTTTTACGACCACTACGAATTCCTGTCTGTAAGAGTTCTCTACCATTTTCATCGATAATAATATTTTTGTTTCAATAACTGGCAACCAAACAGGATACAAACACTACAGTTTCTTTACGAATAAATATTCGAAGATCTAAAAAATATATAATCTCTTCCCCTATTGGCGTTTTTTTTTCTTATTCGATTTTTTCCAAAATGGAGCTTACCGAGATCAGTTGGAAACTACTTAAACTCCGCCCCAGCGAACTGATATTGTCAAGCCCGTCAGACGGCCCCGAAAGTTTTAAGCAAGACGAAGTTGGAGGTAATTAATTAGATTTTTTTTAATTTGTTTATTTTCGTACGACGAAATTATTCCGGACTAAGGTTTTGATAGGTAGGCAAGATAATCCTTGATGGATTGTTGAGGAAAGACGTAGGTGGGTGGAGGAAGTGTCTGTCAAGAACGCTAGAGAGAAAGGAGGTAGGGAGGGATTAGTGAGGAAGAAGGGAGAGAGATGGAAAGAGGGAGAAAGGTTTGAGAAAAGGTTGAGTGAGAGATTTTGGGGAGAGGAGGAGGAGGATGGTTTGGTTATAAAGGAAATACATAGAGTTTTAGGGAGGGGGTTTGAGAAGAGGAGAGAGATGGAAGGAAAGAGGGAGTGGGGGGGGGGGAGTTGGTTTGGAAGGATAACTCGAGTGGATTTGGTTGGAGAGGGGGAGGGTGGCGAGACGAATCTTGGCTCAAGCACAGTGAGGCGGTTGTGGGAGTTAGCCAGCCGTAGGAGTAAGAACACCAAAGAGATAGGACTTTGTTGGCGTCATGAGTGACGTAAGCGAAGAACCTTGGTTTTTAGTGTTTGCTTTTCTTCATAGGTGGAGGAGAAGAAGATGGGTGTCAGGCGGAGGAGTAGGAGAGGGATGAGTTGGGAGATTCGAGAGGATGCGATGGTTGAGGGGTAGAGCAGAATCTGTGACGTTACTTTTAGACCTTAATAAATTAGCCCATTGTGGATTAGGTGTTGAAGGGACAAAAACTTTAATGGCGAGCATTGCAAGTTGAAATGGACGCGGACAATGTAGTTCATTGCAAACTAAAATCATGCTGTAGTAGGATAAATCTCGCCAAGTTAATTTTGATTGAATGATAAGCAGTTATATCTTTTAATGAAATAATGTTTAATAGAACTTGATTGTACCATGATCCAAAATTTGTAAGGGATTGCATTTTTTGTCAATCTCGTATTTTAACCATGACACCAGAAATGTTTAAACAGATGTGTATTTTTTAATACGCCGTAATACCGTAGAAAACCCCCTTGTCGTTTTAAAAATTCTTTTCTTTGATTTTAAAATTAATAAATTCGCCGTTCAAAATAATTTTGGCAGAATGACATTTATCTTTTTTGTCCGTTTTTAGAATTAGTATTGCGTAAGAAACAAGAGTTTACGAGGTGGATTTTAGAGATACAATCTGTTTCTTTCACATACTATAATACCATCAGATGAACAAATTTTATTTCGGGATTTGATATATGAAGTGCAATAATATGTGGGTGAGGAAAGGTTGAGAGTTTGAGTGTTATACTCTCATTTGTATTAATATACGTTTTTGTGAATTTAATCATTTGGACAGTTAAAATATGTATTCGATATTATTTATCTCTTTCCTCTCTAATGTGGAATTGCTATCTTGGTGAAACTGGACTTATTTTGAATAAATGAGGAGAAATTAGTCCTGCAACCTCACCATGAAAGTGCTGCTGTTAGTTTTTAATCTGAAGCAGGGCGTGTTTCTTCCTGAAAGAATTTAAAACTCGTAAAATGAAACTTGTTTCAAAGGTATTAATTACGAAGTACAGAATATCAGAGAGTACCAAGTTTTTATTATTCATATTAAGCAAATACTCTTCGTATTTTTCTGCGGATTTCTATTCTTGCGACCGGTTTTGCACGATATACGGATTCAGTCTTTTTATAATGGGTAGTGGAACAATAGCCAAAGTAAATGACTTAAAAGTAGTTTTTGAAACTTTTGCTCTTTAGAAGCTGTCGGAGTCGATTGACCTTTATCACCGGCAACATATTAAATGTCTAGTCGCGAAATGGAAATCGGTTAACCAGAAAGCGATTTGCTGAAACAATATTATTTCGAACGTCCTGATGAAAGGTTAGAAATTTTAATCGGAGATCAATCCTGCAATTATTTCGCAATAAAAAAATATTTTTCTCCTTTTGCTTTTTTCCTGACCCCGTATGCGTGCGAAACTCGCATCCATCAGTTTGTCCCTCTCATATCAGCGATGTCGGCCGACCTGAAGGTCTCCTCTTAAACCCTTGCTCTCTCGCTCTCCAATCCGAGAGGGAGCTGAACGCACTGCAGCCCCATTCACGGATAATTCAATGCTTCCTCTCTCTCCCATACTTCCTACCTTCCTCCTCGCTCCTTTTCTTCTTCCTCACTCCTCTTCCTCCTACCCTTTTTCTTTCTCCCTCCTATTCCACCCTATACCTCCACCCTACTCTCCTTTATCCCGTCCTCCTTCCTCTCCCTCCCTACTCTCCCTCCTCCCTTCTATTCCACCCTCATCCTCCACTTCCACCCTTTCTCCCCCCCTTCTCTTCCATCCTCTTCCCTCCACCTCTCCTCTTCCACCCTCTTCATCCCTTCCTCATCTTCCACCCTCTTCCTTCCTCCCTCCTATACCACCCTCATCCTCCTTCCCTCTTCCACCCACCCTCCCCTTCCACTCTCCTCCTCCCTCCCTCCTCTTCCACCCTCTTTCTCCCTCCCTCACCTTCCACCCTCTTCCTCCCTCCCTCACCTTCCACCCTCTTCCCCCTCCTCTTTTACCCTATCCCTTCCACCCTCCTCTCCCTCCCTCCTTCATTTCCTACTCTCCACCTCTATTACTCCCTATTTTTCTCCCACACTCCCTCTCTCTCCCACCCTCCCCCTCTTTCTCTCCCTCCCCCCTTTCTTCCTCCCTCTCCTCTCCTCCTTTCGAAGAGATCCTTCGATCGATCCCCTCTCACTCAGGATCTTTGATCTCTCCTGCCGGTGGCTGGCGGTTTGCACACCACGCGTCGTCGCCGGCTTGGAGCGACCCCTGGAGAGCTTCCAGGCGGATTGCCTTCCCTCACTCCCCACTCCCTCTCCTCTCTCTCTCTCAGACGTCTCTCCTCCTTCCTCCAAGAGCGTTGCCGCTCTCTCGCGGAGGCGGTCCATCCTTTGTGGGGAACGCTTGATTTACTAACCGCGCGGAAGGAAAAAAATATAAATCCTCCTTCCACTGATTTATTGCGCCGGGAGAAAGACAAAGGCCGCGAAAGAGTGCGGCCCAGAGAATGAGAGAAAGGATGCAACGCACAGCACATATATATATATATATATATATATATATATATATATATATATATATATATATATATATAAGAGCTCATTACGGGATAATTAGAGAGAGGCACGGGGTCATAACTACCGCTTCGCGAGAAATTAGCGCAAGATTTTTGGAGGAGTTGATTTTTTTCTGTGTTTTTGACGTTCTTGTTAGGAGCGTGCGTGTTTATTTGTCATTATCTCTCTCAATGTTTGTCGGATGCGGTGGTGCCCGTATCTGGAATCGTTTAATTTTAATGAACTTTTTTTATCATTTGCACTTCATTTATGTGTTCAAATTATAACTGTTTTTATTCTACTATTTGTTTTCGACATCGGCGAAATTGGAAGAGTCGTTACTGGGAAATCAGTTATTTTTCAAATTATTTCGTGCCATAAAATTTTGATATTCATAGATAATAATATCATTAAATGTTTCCTCCTATCAGATTTTGTTTTAAACTAGTAAATTAATACTTTTATAAGACCGTTTCGGGTTTAATTCGTACGTAAATTTTCGTGTAACCGGCATCCGGAATTATCGATGCAAGGTAAAAATACCGCAGTAAGTTTGCAGAGAGCAACAGGAGAATTTTTACAAAAGTCTCTCCCTGCGCAAAAGCGAGAATAATTGGAATTGACTTATTTGAAAAAAATGCAAGTCTTATTTATAATTAATACTTAAATTAGGAAGTATATAGGATTAAATTTGCCGAGTGATCAATTGTTTATTCATTATATTTTTTTATGAATTCGTTAAACAGGTACGAACCCGTAATTATCAGCTCCGATAAAACAGAAAGTACGACCTATGCTTAGCGAACCGAAAGGTTTATCTTTATAATTGAATAACCGGGGAGCTAGGTCTATATATAATATCTGGAGCGAACGGTTCGATGGAAGCATTTTTTTAAAATTAATCATTGAATGATTGGATCCTTCGAGTTAGAAGGAATTGTGCGAGCACGGGGAAACGTCATTTCTCCCCCAGAATAAATATATTGACTCGATGTTGATTTTATAGGAAAATATAACGTCACTCGAAAAAATGTTTGGCCTTACCATTCTAATTACCCTTAAAGACCGAAGAAATTTAAATTCAAAATTAATTTCCTAATTTCATAAAGTATCGCTATGGAAAGAAATATCGGGATCAGTTTTGGGCTTTAATGAAGGCGATTATGGTTAACTGTTTTACTCGATTGAGAAATCTGTATTAACCGAGAAATAAAATTTGCTTAAGCTAAAAGTTAATCGGTAAAATTTAAATCAACTAATGGAAATCTTCGCTTTACCGACTAAACACTTTTACTTGGTTGTTGTAGAGCAAACTTTGAGGAATTCCTGCCGATTCGCAATTTCGGTTTTCGCAATGGCATTGTGCATTTAAAAGTCCCATTTTTTTTTCGAAAAATCGTATTTTTATCAACTTATTATGAGTAATATGGTAAGATCAGTTTTTTACATTCAGTAATTCGTTTTCACTAAGAGCATTTGCTTGGTTCCTAATGACATTGAATTTTTGACCATTAATCTCCTGGTGTTTCTTTACCAAATTTAAGCCAAACTTTTATTTAAATTACCAGTTGGTAATGATGTTTTATAGGTGTTTTTTATTCACACTTCTCAAATACCGTTAGCGTTTGAGTTCCATCGAAGCTTTCAAAAGTTATTTATTACGAACAAATTAGCATTCCTAAGGAAAAAAGCCACACTGTTTGTTGCCTTCTAAAATTCCTCATTTGCCTTAGTTTTTTGTTTATGTTCGAGATTAACTTTTTAGGTTATTCCAGGGAAAATCTCCGCCCGTTTTGTTTGCCCTACAAGTGTTAGAAAGGGGCTCTTTTTGTCCCGTAGTATATCGTCCCGTTTTAAAATTCGTTCTTGTTAAGCAACATCTCGAGCAGAATCGTAAGACGCAATAAGGATATTTGACCTGCATTTGCCAAGTTGAGTGTGCAGTCGAAGGAGATGCCAGAATCTCTCTTTCTCTCCCTTGTATAAACGAGAAAATCGCATCCTCCATCGCAAACATAACATAACCTACCGAAAACACATCTATATCCGTGGACGAAAAAAGAACGGGAGAAAAACGAACGTCTTCCCTTTTTTTATTCTCGAGGGAGGACAAAAGGAAAGGAAGCCAAGATAGAAAACGGCGCGACGAATAGGGAACAAGTTGTTGGAGAACTAATCGAGATTACATCTAAACCTACCTCCTCCTCCTCCTTCGTTTCCCCTCTGTCCCCTCTTACCTTCGCAAAAAAAAAAACTCCCAACTCTTAAGGTCTTTCGTACTCTCGCTATACTGCAACTCCAAGCCACCTAAACACTAAATACGTCCCTCCTCCTTCCATCCGACAACCTCCCAGACCCTAACTCTTCCCGTTATGCCCTCCTACCCCTTCTCTTCGTGTACCACGCCCCTCCCACGGGTATATATAGCGCCTCGCTGTCTCCGCGCTATTTCCAGAGACCGTTTTCTTCCTTTCTCCGTCTTCCCCCGCCCCTCCTCCTCCCTGCCATCCAAAACCTCTTCGACCTCACACAACTCCCCCCCCCCCCCCCCCTTCCCTCTTCCATCCACTTCTTCGTCCCTCTTTCTCTCCTTTCTCCACCCCGAATCAGACTACCAACTCCTCCTACATCTGCAACCCGCATATTCCCACCTGCCTAGACTCGATCGTGCTACACAACCACCGAACTTATATACCACTCTGAACTACCGTCGAAGTAGTCGCCTATTTTATTTTAACGCCATAAACCGTACGGCTAAATGCTATAAAAATTTCGTTATCCACGGTTTTCAACACATATCTAGTCGACTCCGCTGACCTGCTTGGTCAGATCATAAATGCGTGGTCATAAATTTAGCATAAGAGTCCACTAAATCCTAAAAGCCGTAATAAAATTCTAAATACGCTCTCCAGGTCCCTCAACAACCTACTATTTCGACCTTGTTTACCTTAATTCCTTTGTAAAATACCCTGTCAATCCAGGAATAGGATCATACTAGGCCTAAACAGTACAGCGTGCTTCTCTAATATCTCAATGGCCTTGTAGAAGGCTAGGTAAGATTACAACTGCATGTTGCTTTCTCGAATCCGAATCCTTCCGTGGAGAAAGAGATTCTTGCCTGTCTACATAGAAACATTTTACAATACCGTCGTATTATACATTTTCACCATAATTTTGGCTTATTTCTTTTATTACAAATTCGGAATCTTCAAACATTCATCTAATTATATCACGCTTGATAAAAACAATACAAAAATTCCTACCACCTGATACTCAAAACGCATCTTTGTACCAGTAATATTTCTTCCACACCCTTACTCGTTATTCATCTCTCACGATCTCCTATTCCAACTCTTAGCATTTCTCCATTCTGCTATTCGTCAGATCTCTCTTATCTCTCTCTCTCGCACGCTCCCCAAACCCGAGACCTACCTTGCCAACGACTCACTCTACTTGTCCCCGTTTGATGGAGATAATTTGGATGAAGGAAATGCCGGAGCAAAGGTCGGAGGAGGAAGGGAAAGGAACAGAGATAAAGATGTAAAATAGTTGGAAATCGTGGTAGAGAAAGGCAAGGGAGAGGAAAATAGCGAGCGGGTTGGGATAGGAGGGAATTCGGAATGAGAGGCGAGGAACAAACCGAGATGTTTTGCGTTGTTAATGATGTGGATGTAGCCACGTACTTTTACCATCGTTGCCATGGCAATCGGGATAAGCGGCGCTACGTTCGTTTTGTTTGCTTATTTCCAAATGGTAATAAAAAGGAACGAGATTCGAAAGTCCTTTCTATTTTCGCATTTCTTAATATGCAGATATCTAGAGCAATTATTCTCAAGGAGCGTTCATTCCTCTTCCCGATTTGCGCGACATGAATTGCAAGGCTATCGCTATGAGGTACGTTTTTTTTTACCTCGTGTTGCTCGTTATCCGGAGAACCAAGCTTTTGAAACTTCTTATAAATAGGCTGGTGCCTTTCACCCCTTTCCACTCTCATATCTGATGGATGGCAGGGTAAAATGTAAATGCAGAGACAGATTGTTTCCTACTAGAGATGTGCTCAAGCCCGAGGCGGGAGCCTCGTGTAGCCACAACTCGAATTACATTTACGACCAACCTCGCCGTACTGTAAACACAGAGGTATTACGTAGGGTTTTCCGTCGAGCGAAAATATTCAAAAATAACTTCCTCTCTCTATCCATCCTCGACTAGTCCTTTTATTCGTTCTCATGCAGGAGCAGAACGAAAGAAAACGTTAGACTTCCATTATCTTAAAGACATCTATTTTCCTCTCGCTCTCTCTCCCTCTCTCTCTGTCAAAAACACCTCTTTCTATTTTTAAACAATCGCTTCTTTAGTTCTAAACCAGTCCTGCATTCTTCTGAAATAGCTAATCCGTTGTCCCGAATTATCCGTCGTCTCCTCCTTGCTAACATTACCGTTTTCCGGACTAAACACCACCGATTCTTTCATCGCTTTTTCAATGTTAACTGATAGGTATATTTCTCCTCGTTCCATCTCTCTAGTTAAATATTATATATACATATATGCATAAGGTACCATTACAGAGATTAAATTCACGATATCGATTCCAGGAGAGATAGAGAGAGAGGCCTTCCTCATAAGGAATCACAAAAGAGATTAATTCAAGTTTGTCAGGGATATTTTGGTGCATTGCAGCTTCTGTCACTCAGGAATTTGTTGAATATAAACATAAAAATGGGAAGTATATACATACTACTACTAATTTATATACATAGGTGACACTTGAGTGAACCATTAAACGAAATTTTATTATCAGTTAATAATCGCTAGTGCTTGTACACCAGTTTAATGTGTTATATTCTTTAATTAAAACCAGAGATGTTGGCTCCATTATATGTGGTTTATAAAATCGTTTTGAAGAAATGAGATATTCGTGTGTCGTCATTTTAGTATATAATATAATATTTTGTGGAGATAGTCTTTATTTTAATTTCTTGCCTCATTTAGTCTTTGTCCGACTAGGTCTAAATATCGAAACTTGCCATGTTAAGCCTTGCGACGCTGCTATGGAAACGGCGATCGTTAATATTTACTTGTCACTGCGTTCACAGAAAACCTAGAAGTTTCTTCGTGTTTCGTTTATCGCTCGGAGTTCTTTTGCTCGATTTAACTTACTTCTGATATAAAACTTATTGGGCAACCCGAAGCACTAAACCAACCCACCGCGTCATAAGTTTGCCCACCTCTTGCTATATAATCAAAGTCAAAGAGCCTCAATAAAACGAGCGTTTGCCGTCTTAGAAAAATAAGCAGAATCTAGGCTATATTTTCTTACGGCGTAATCCTCTGGTTTCATCCCTCGCCAATCGACGCGACCGTCGACAATTCCGCCCGGCGAAAGGATTTTTTCCTTCCCTTTTTTCCCCTCTCGGTTCATTCCCGCCCTCTCGCTCCAATTCCCCATTCCCTAACATCAAACAATCTTTTACTCCTCTCTTATCGGCCGGCGTACACCTTAACACCTCCCGTCATCAAAACAACACAAGCCCCGTCTCATCCTCCCACTCGCGGGCCCTTTCTCCCTTTTCCTTCCGAAGTTGTGTAAGCGGAGGCGCCTTTGGTTATACGCCCCCTCCCGGGAAAAAGAGAGAGAGAGATAGGTGAGAGAGAGAGATAGGTGAGAGAGAGAGATAGGTTAGAGAGAGAGAGAGAGAGTAGGTTTCCGATTGGCGAATGCTTACTCTGGGCATCTTTGGGGAGAGTAAACCCTTTCCCTCTCCGTTTATTCTCTTCGCTCAGCCGCGGCTCAATCTAAATAAATCCCACGGCTTTACACCGGCACTTGTTTGCTTCCGGGAGAAATCGAGTGCTGTTTTGTACCTTTATGCGGCTCCTCTCTCTTCTCCCCGATCTGAGGGGGATTGGACGGGGTCTTGGAGAGAGTGAGGAGTTGAGGAGAACTGCAGAGGTAGAGAGGAAACGGGAGAGGATATGAAATGGGGATGAAGAGAAAGGAAGGGAAAAGAAAGTGTGGCGAACGGATGATAAGAGTTTAAAACATGGTAGAAAAACTGAGAAATTAAGATTTTTTTTGACCACTTGTTTTAAAACTATAACAGGAAAACTAAGGATATCGCGTGATATCTTTTATACTCGTATCTCCGATGCGAAGAATACTTTATCGTTATTTTTCACGTTGATGATGTTACAGTAAGTTTGGCCTCCAATTTCAAAACTTCTGATTATATTCAGAGATCCAAATCAGTTTTATTTATATAATTGAGTGGGCCGTAGCGTAGTTCGAATCCAAATTTACTATGAAATAAAAGAAAAAACTTTTGTTTGGATCCACGTGACAGAAAAGTTTATTTTTTATTTTGTAATATATTGATATAACCTGAACTATGAAACTGTGTGATATGCAGATATATTTTACTGCCAGCCAGCTGTGTTATATTATTGTCTCCTAAAAAATTTGAAACCCTAGCAAAAGTTTTGAGATAACATCTTGAGATAAATACTCGGCACATATTACTTTCATTTATGATTGCCATTTACTCCGAGTTTTTATCTATTTTATTCATCATTTTGATCGCACTTACTTTTAGGTAAGCCCCATGATCAAAACATTTTTCTCCTAAATAAATTACTCGAAAAAATTAAAAAAGGTCCAAGTTTCGCTAGAAAATCAGAAACAAAATCGAGTGGAATTTTTTATTGCTACTTCTAGGCTAGAGTAGGGCAAATCTAGGCGACCACCACGGGCCCCGCAATTTGGGAGCATCGCGCTTAGGTACCACTCCAAAGAAAGTCGCAGTTTAATTTGATGGTTAGTGTGCTAAGGGAGCCCCGCAGAGGTCGACTTTCCCCGTGCTACGCACCTCTGTAGGGATTAATGGACAAAAAAAAAACTACTCAGGACAATGGCAATTTCATTGGGAATGCGAGGAGTATAGCGCAGTTTTCCTCTTCCTTCGTTTCCTTCGACAAAAAATTCTCAGATAATATAACCTGAGGTAAACAAGTATATTCGGAAGATTTTATTTTTATCCCGGCGACAACACACACACACACACATCAGCGGGAGAAACATAGGACGCGGGCAATTGAATGCAAGTTATCCTCCTTTGAGAGACCAATCGCTGTCTCGGCGCGTAAAAATGCCAAACCAGGTCGTCAGTCGTTCAATTGCGCCTCTGTTCTGGCAGCGGGCGGTCGCGCTCTCTCCCTCCACTCTTCTCTCTCCCTCCACTCCTCTGTCTCCCTCCGCTCTTCTTCTCTCTCCCTCCGCTCTTCTTCTCTCTCCCTCCGCTCTTCTTCTCTCTCCCTCCCTACACTCTCCTCTCTCTCCTTCCTCTCGAAGAACACCGCCCGCGTGTCCTTTGATGCTCTTCCTTTTTGGCACGGCCCCCGAAAGGAGAGTGGGGACGTGTTCTTCCCCCTCTGTATCTCTCCTACTTCCCCCCCCCCCTCTTTCTCCCTCCCTTTCCATATCCCCAATTCGCTCGCTTATGTCGCCTCGTGACGCGAAAGGGGTATCCCCCCTCTCTTTCACTCTCCATCCCATCTCACTCCCCTCCCCGTCACGCCGTGGTCCACACAGTTCGCCAGTGTTGCATTCTTTCTGTGCAGCGGCGGCAGGGGGGGGTGGCTGCCTCTTCCTCTGCTTCGGACGACGACACCTCCGTGTTCGTCTCCTACGTGGTGTCCCGTGCGTGCGAGATCCTGTGAGAGTGTGTGTGCGCGGACGCAAGTTATCCTTCAAGAAAAAAAATAATCCCTCAAAGAAGGCACCGCCAAGGACGTCCCCCCTCTCCTCCTCGTCTTGCCTCTGTCAAGAGCTCTCTCTCTTTAGTTCTGTCTGCTCTTTCTTTCTCTCCCTCGCTCCCGCCGCGTACTAAGTGATATCTTCTGTGAGTTCTCTGTGTGAGGTCAGCTTCGCCGTGGTGAAGGAGGAGTGGCCGCGCTTTGACGCGGGTGGTGGAGATGCGAGGGCGCGGGGCCGCCCCGGGGCCATGCTGAAGGGCCGGTCCGCCGAGGGAGGCTGTGCCGCCGCGGCGGGGGCGGTCCGCCCCGCTAAGAAGCTCTCGTTCAGAGAGCCCGAAATAATGGGCTACGCGGGGGGCGCCGCCAGGAGGGGCGGGGGGGCGGGCGGCGGCGGTGGAGGAAAGGAGGGCGCCCCCCCGGGAAAAGCGGTTACCGACGCCGGTTCTTCGAGAGCGAGGGCAACCAAGAACGGGAGGATAGGGCGCCAATCGGGACTTGCCGGCAGCTGCGAGGACCTTGACCTGGAGGTACGCGGGGGAGGGGATCTCCTCCCTCACGTCACGTCCCGCCTACCCACTCCTGCCCCCGGAGGGACGAACCTTAAGTCCCCGGATGAACGCCTACCACGTTCGCGGTCCTTTCCGAACTGTCCGAAATCCCGCCTTCTCCGGGGGATCGAAAGATACCGAACTCATTGTTGGCTCCGCCGTGGTATCCCTTCCGTAGTATACGGGAACGTCCCTAGTAACTGGATTCGCCGTGGTGACTTGGTGGTCTGCCTTTTTCGTTAACTAATTTATTTACTCGGAACCAATGTTTATGTGAAGTGAATGTCCGATTCTGGTTTAATTTTTTTGTGTTTTTAAGCATGAGAAACTGTTACCTTTTCTGCTCTTCGTAACACGAGTGGCGGCCCCTTTTTGCACATGATAGTGGATAAGGAACGACATTTCATACCAACCAACCTTCAGTGATGTTTTTGCTACTGTTCTCCTATAACATCTCCATGCATGAGCGTTTTCTGTGCCTGAGTTTGCGCTCATATTGACACCCATAAAAACATGTCAAGAAAAAGGTTTTTCATCCTGTAAGTCTTGATATCATCCTACAAAAATCTTTTGCTTCCCCTTCATAAACATATCCTCATCCTTATTTACATACCTTCAGTAGTATATTTTTCTTTAATAACCTCTTTCACCATGGTTGTGCGTCTCAGAATTTGTCGTTGCCATTTCCTCTCTAAATTTAAACAACCTACCCTATCGGTCAGATTGGTTAAATCTAATTTCTGACTGAAGGGTAACGAAAGTTGGTACAGTTCTTTCCGACTCGTCGAAGCAGAGGTACCTAGTTTTATTTTACTGCTTTTTAGCATAGCCCACTGAGTTTTGGTGATTTGATACTATTTCCCTGATTTACTGATGCATGACCGTCATTGGTTACGCTAACCAATAGTTATTTTTCCGATTGCGGCATTATTGGTATAGTTACACCGAACACTTAGCATAAATTTAAAAATTTTTATACTTTATACATAGTGAAGCCAGTTATTATTCGACCCTGTCAACGAGACCAGCAGAAAGAAATCGACAGTGTGTTCAATGACGTCTTTCTCCCAAGGCCATTTCGGCTAAAATGGCGACGCTTTTTTTTGCGCGCGACCATCTGCAGCTGGAAGTGACAGAACGAATAAGACTCGCATGAAGTCGACCTTGAAAGTTTTTCGTCGCGATCATTTTACGTCCTGCCATAATCCACGCCGAGTTTGTCTCCAAGCAGTTTATCGTTCTCGGAATAATAAGACGGAACATTTTATAAAAGTTTATCTGGTCGGCTTATGTACGTAGACCACGTACCGTCTGTGATAGCGGGCGACGTTTGTTCCCTCAGCCTCCACCTGGAGAGGCCTAGCAGGCCCTCGGAGATCCCGAATTTTTCGCGCACCCCCGCGCCAAATCTTTTAACCGTTCCAAAAGTGTTCGTCGTTTGTTTGCTGTTGATTCTTTCGGATTTTGGCTGCGAATCGTTTGTTTATTCCATTCCGTCTCGCTCGTCACTTGAATGTATCCGTGAAAGATCTTAATTAAAAAAGAAACTTTCAGGGGAGTTTTCGCGTAGGACGTCAAAGCACTTGACCGTTGGATTAGAAATTTATTCGGTAGAATAACAACATAGGACAGTGATGGCGAACGTTCTATTGCCCGCATGCCAATATTACTGAAATTGTCGAATCTTTTCCGCCTCGCGTGCCACGAAAAGCCCTTGATTTTTTTTTTGCCTGTCAAATAAATTAAATTCGTGATCAAGACATAAGAGATCGAAATTTCTAACCATAAAACTAATGTATACAATAGTTGACTAAATAGCACAAATGTTTTTGCGGCACTAAATCAGTACGATAAGTGCTTTGATTGGTTTTCGCCTTTCGTCTTGCGCGCCAATCAAAATCGTATTGTGTGCCACTTACGGCACGCGTGCCATAGGTTCGCCATCACTGACATAGGATGTCTCTCTCTCTCTCTAATATTATTTTCCGCCCGGTGGAAAGTGGATTCAGCAGAGTTTTCCGCGTAAAAATGGCAGCGCGTCGTTCTTTTTCGAATTTTATAACCCAAATTTTAATCATTCGTTGGCGTTCGTTTGATTGAAACGACCGTAGTGACAATGGATGGGGGGATGCAGCGCGGTCCATTCCGCTCTACCTGAGGACATTAATTCCGAATCTTATTTTTTTGCGTCCTTGTGGGATATATATATATATATATATATATATAGATATATATATATATATATATATATATATATATATATATATATATATCTGGAAAGCATGGTTATCTCTGCTGCGAAATGTAGAGAGAGAGGGGGAGAGCGCATCGGATGAGCCATTGTCTTGTTGCCGTAACGGCCGTAATGCACGAGGTACTACGAAAAGCAGAATATTCATGGCGGACTCGAGCATTTCTCGTGGCGCCTTGTGTCATCCATGATTAAGGTTTAGGGAGCAACAACGCAATGTCTTTTTTTTGTTGCTATGTTTCGTTCATCCACCTCGTTCTATTCCGGAGCGATTCCCTTGCGAAGCGCCGTAAATAATCCAGGAACGGCGAGTACCGAGTAATTGTTCCCCGACGAAACATTTTCGTGGAAATGTTAGGGGAAACAAAACGGGAAGAATTTTTTTTAAAGACTATTGTGCTTTTTACTTTTTTCAGCGCTCTTTTGATCCTTCCGGGACGTAGATTGTAAGAGGAAATATATTCAAACGTGAGAGAGCAAGTACTTTGGGTACAAATAAAGAACTAATTCTGAATCCATTCCAATATGCATATGTACATTTTCTCGTTCTCCCCCCATCTCTCTATCTCTCTTTCGCTTTCATGATGTTAAATCTTCTCTACCTGATGGTAAAATCAAGCATTATTTTTTTACCCTTAACGATTTTTTACATGGGGAAACAATTATCTAAAGCAGTTTTTTTTTCGCATTCGAGTTAAAGATCGTTGTTAGATGATGCGATGCAAAGTCATCTCAATAGAGAACGTTGGATACTCAATTCCGTTCATTAATGCATGTTTTTACCTCCCAACGTTCTGACCGTGTTCCTCTTATCGGTAATGATTTTCAATGGCTAATCAAAATTAGGAAATGCATTATTTGACGTTTAAAACTGGCTGACATCTTTCATCGCTCGCCTAATTCTTTATTCTTCTCAACATCATAACTCATCATCATAACTCTAAACCGTATTTTTAAACCTTTTGAATTTCGACTGGTTGTTACTCTTGGTACGTTAAAAATCTTGTTTTTTCTGTAATTTATCTCTTACAGATCGTTTGCTATGAGTAAAAATTCCGCGTGCTTCAGGTTAAATACAGCTCGGAAAAATGTTTTTACATCGCCGCTGCGGACCGTGGCGTCCATTAATTATTATTAATTCAAGAAACTATATTAACAAGTCTTGTATTCGTTAAAACCATACCCGCATTCAGTTACCAATTTGTCGCACTTAGAATCTTTGATTCTTCTTGATAACGTCTTTATAGATGAAGTGCTGGTCGATTCAGCTGTATTGTTTTTGGGATTTACCCTTTTTGGCACTGGCTAATTAGACGTTTGACAAATAAGTAACGTATTTTTTCCCACCATTTTAAAAATTTATTATTCATGCCCTAAGTGACTTCCGCGATGTAGATCTCAAGCGCTCCGACAAATTTCTCCACGAATTTTGTTCTCCGAGATTCCTCCGGGTGATGGTTATGTGTAAAGCGTTTTCTATAAACTTATGGGGAGGTTGTTGTGGCATGTTTGGGCCCTAGTCACTCGTCGAAGGAGGGGGGGGGGAGTCTCCAGGGGTCCATAAGGAAGTAAGGATTCCATCGCTCACCTCTCCATTTCTCTCTCTGTCTCTCTCTCCCTGTACAGAGCCAGGCCATGAGGATCGTGAGGACGGTGGGACAGGCCTTCGAGGTGTGCCACAAGCTGTCACTCAACTCTCCCGCGCCAGACGCCCTGGACGACGAGGAATACGAGGACAGGGAGGAGGAGGAGGAGCGGAAGATCAAGAGGGAAGGGGGAGGAGGGGACGGGACGAGGGGCAAGGAGGCTGAGGAGGAGGGGGAGGCGGTGACTGCAGGGAAGGACGGAACGGGGGTCGGAGGGGGAGGTGGCGGCAAAGAGGGCGGGAGGGAGGAGGGTGAGGGGGCGGTCGGCCAGGTGTCGGCGGAGGCGGCGAGGTCGGCGGACGGGAGGACGAGGGGAGAAGAGGATGAGGAGGAGGAGGAAGAGGAGGAGGAGGAGGAGGAAGAGGAGGACGAGAGAACGAGGAGGGGAGCGAGAGGTGAGTTTGCGTTATTTTCTCCAGGCACGCACGGAACGTGCCGTTGTTTACGCGCCTAACGAGACCGCTCCTTTGTATTTTTTTTAGCGCGGAACAAATGATAAGTTGAGGTCGTAGCGCGGGAAGTTTCAGAATGTTGCGTGTTTCGAGTGTTTTTGAGAGGGAAATAGTGTCGATCGGGAAGAATGTGTTATTGCATGTATCCACTCGAAATTCCAGTCAGCGAGAAGGATTTATTCGCGAATGTGATAAAATTTTTGTATTCTTGTGTTAAATAAGAGTGTAGGTGTAGAGAGAGATTCATCCAATCTTATAGGCGTACTATATACAGTAGAAATTAAATACAAATATTGGAGTACATACTAGTATTCCTATGTAAACATTAGTCGAAACTCTAGTGCAGGTTTTCCCAAAGTGGGTTACGTGTATCCCTGGGGGTGCTTTTAACAGTGCAAGGGGATAATAGAGAAAATTTACGTAATGGCTGACATTATGACACTGGACCCTCCAAATAGGCTTTTTTAATTTTGATGTTGTTATAGAATATATTTTACAATAAATTTCTATATTATGTATACTGTAAACAATACAGTATATTTTGTCTCTAAAAACATTGAATGCATAAATAACAGTAAACAGCAGTCTTATCACTGAGGGTGGCGGCTTAAGAAACCAGGTAAAACCAAACTGGCGAATCTGAAATACCTACTAATTTATATTCCTCTGTTTGGATTTGTCAGGTATAAAAGAACTTTTGGAAGGACTCGCGGAGCAATTACGAGAATATTTTCCAGAAACGAGCGATTCTAATAACTGGGTGCGTAATCAATTTTATGTGGATTTTCCGATTCCACATTTCATAGGAAAAGAACTAGAAAGCCTCATGGAATTTTCTACAAACGGTGGCTTGAAAATTAAATCCTCGAAGGTATCTTTGATTGCCTACTGAACACAATTGTCAAACGAGTGTGGGGAAGTGGCTAAAAAAACAATCAAAATATTGATTCCTTTCCCCACAACGTAGATGTGCAAATCCTGATTTTCATATCTATTTTTTGTAATACTGTCTTTATAAGAGGGTACCTACTTAAGTAGATTAAGTTCAAAGGGGTACGCGGCAAAAAACTTTGAGAAACTCTGCCCTAGTGTATTGATAATATAGGTTCTTAGCAGCATTTTAGCTAGTTTACTAGAATTTGTATTATTTTTAATCTCCCTATCTACTGTTCATTATGTAATAAAATTCTTTTTTATGGAACAAATTTCATTGAGGAATAATATCCGTACGAATTTAACGAAACTCATTCAAGTAGGGTATTTTTTTCAGATTTCATCCTAGAATTTAACGAAACTCATTCAAGTAGGGTATTTTTTTCAGATTTCATCCTAGTGTAAAACTTAAATGGACATATTCAGATGAATGAACGAGTACTTTTATTGGCGCGTGTTATATTGCGTCGGTGAGCAAAGGAATCTCCGAGTAGAACTTTAAGCAAGTAATTTTGGACTAAATTTGTGATGGAAGAATAGCAGTGGGAGTGTTTTTCGTTATTTTTATGAAGAAAACGTACCTAGTGAAGTGAAAGTAAAATTGTGCCACGAAATTTATATAATTCACGCCGTTTACTTTGATATGAACGCAGTGAAAGGCTCTTGATTGTGTAGTTTCCCATTTCCTACCGCTGCGTTGACAGTCTTGTCTGTGACAATCTGAATCCGTTGGCTGATATCATTTCTAAGCAGAGCACTCTCCGAAAACCCGTTTCACGTCAATGATTTACGCCGTAGCACGTCGTCTGCAGATCATTCGAACCCGAAATGCACCGAAAACGTCTCAAAGTTACGGTTAAACGCGTAAGACGAATTCGTTCGAGAATTGCACGCTTGAGAATCTGTCGTGTTTACAGTGAATGTGTTTCGGCGTATGTTCCAAGCACTATCGGAAAGGTATTTTTTGGGCATTCATCATGTAGTTGGGAAAAAAGAAAGTTCTGAGGAAAAACACAACGGAGTTATATTAATCTCATAAGAGCTGGTATCTATCCATTTCTATTATACATATAGTAATAAACTAACGTTTGGCCACAGTAAATGAGAAAAGGCAGAAATTTGAATTGTCGATTTTTGCGAGGAGTATATTGAAGAGAAATAATGTAATGCCTTTATCTCGATTAACGATTTGTACATTCTAAATAAAAACAAACGCGGAAGCGCACGTAATTGGGTGCCATCGAGCAGAAAACTGGGGAATTATTTTCTCTGGAAAATAAAATAAACGACATTTCTTGATATAAAAATTTGAAAATTCTGTTGTTACCGCTTGCGCCTCGAAGATTTTGTTTTCGGTACAATCCCACCCTCCATTTTTTAAGACGCGTATTTGCTGAAAGAATTACCAAAAAATCTTTATTTTGTCATTTTTCCCGTCATGTAAGTTTGGGGCTGGCCGGGTTAGACTGGTAGGCAGTGCGTCTGCCTTCAAACCCAAAGGTCGCGGGTTCGAATCCCGATTCGGGCATGGATGTTGTGATGTATGTTGATTTTTTCTAATAGAATTTGAAGGTGCAAAATGACCTTAGCTGTCGACGCACCTAAAAACCTAATTACTACTACTACTACTTCGGGCTTAAGAACTCATTGGAGTATTTTAGTGCATGGAAAGGATTGATTGAATGGCATAAAATTCGCTTAAAAGGAAAAGCGTCATAGCATGTGTTCTGAAAATGGAGTAATTTGTTCTTGATTAGATAATTAACAGTGGTGTGGAGTGATAAACTCGAAAATTTTCGACTCGGCTTAAGAAATAATTACTAGCCAATGGATTGCGTTTTCATTCGAGTAGACGAGTATCCCTGAAATGTGCTGCATATATAGGGTCTTCGACTTCGGGGAACTTTAAATTAATTAGCTAAAAAATAATACTGAACTCGGAAAATCGCCAATTTTGCAAACCATCTGCAATTACGTAAATTTTATTATCTTGACCATTTCTCGCATTTCCGCCGAATAGATTGGTTTAAATTTAAGTATTATTTATTTACCCTGATACCAGTTATCATCGAGATATTTTCACGTTTGCGGATACATCGTCGAATAGATTATGCATGGAATAACATTGTATACGGTTGTGCGGATGCAATATTTCGTCAAACTAGACGACTTTTATACTTAAATTTCTCTGTCAGCTCCATTCCATAAAAATACTTAAATGTAACATTCCGACGTTTTAAAAATTATAAAAACAAATAGAAGTGAAAAAACCTTTATTGCATCTTCAGCGTAATATATGATACACAGAAAATTTGTCCAACAACCTGGTGAAATTTAAGTTTTTTAAACGAGGAAAATACTGCGCGAATAAAATAATATTAATTTAATTTTGTGTAATTTTTTTGGCCTCAAATTTTCTTATATTAAAGCGGAAGATTCCTTAAATTGTGTTTGTTTTCCACTAGCGTAATTATAATTAGGTTCAATTAAATTAAATTTTCTCTAACAAACATGTAATTAATATTGTGAGATGACATTTTGAATTCAGTCTTAAATTGCATTTTTTTTTAGTTTCCGCCGTATTCAACATTAAAATGTTTTTCACATCTTCCGAATTTTGAAATATAGCATTTCATCGTGACATTCACGATGCTATTACAAAGCAGAGAAAGCTACTTTGTTATCATTAACAACAACCCGTGGCCAGACACTCATTAATTTTAAAATTTGCCCTACTTTCGTACCACCGTGTGTATATGTGTATGTATATATATATATATAAACACGCACGTTCACTCTCGCTGATATTCTTCTACGCCTAACAAACATTTTGGTGGCGCCATGTGTGAATCCATTCTCTATACAACCACCACGTCCAAATCCGTTCAATAACCGCTCCTCCGCGAAACCTATATTTCAAAGCAAACCTATATTTCAAAGCAAACCTCAAAACCATTCGCGTTACGATCCTTTGACCGGCTCCGTCCATTCCGCAATCTCTCCATCCTCTGAAGCTGTGCCAATCAAGGTTGGCACATTCGCCGCGTATTATTGTTTCTTATTACTCTTTACACATGCACTCTGGGTGACGCGTGAAATTAAGCTCGCACGATTATTAAGTGCGTTTGTAGTCAGTTTCTTAATTTCTCTTTCCCTATCCGCCCACTCCATTCTCATGCCTACCTGACTCCGTCCGCGTGCTCGAAGAAACGGCGGAGAGGTCACGAGACGAAAATATTTCGAATCAAGTTGTGACAACCGACTGTCCTTCGGATCTATTCCACCGTATTGAAGCATCGCGCATTCGAGACAGAGTGTCGTTGTCATCATCTCACCAAATAGACGGTGACGTCATTAACTCGAGTTTCTTGGGTTAGAAAAATCCACTTTGATAATTTGCAAAAACTAAAGTTCGGTTTACTCATTTTTTTATCGTCGTAAAAGTTGCTTGCTCCATTTATACTGTATGGCACAAAAGATTAATCCGTTGAGAACAGTACGAATAGTCTCGTTAGGTTAGGTGATAATATCAGTCTTTTTTCAATTGAATAACTGCTATGCTGATATGCTTAAATATTTAAATTGACATATTAATACTTGGTTCTTTCAACGATTGGAGAAATACCTTTTGAGACCTTATACTCTGTATTCGTAACCATTACCTTGTTTAATGGCCCCATGTGCGATCGTGTCATCAGAAAATATTTCTATTTCCTCCTCATTTTGTACCACGCTAGGAGTTAGTGGTGTACGTAGGAGTATCTTGTTATGGAAAAATACTAATTTCAGACGGATAGAGAGATTTTAATGAATAACATCGACAATACACACACACACATATATCACTGACAGAATTAGCTTTTTATTTATTGTATACCTCAATTTTATTGTATTAGCTAAAAATATCGATGTTACACTTGAGACATCACTGGAGACCGAAGTCGCATAATATTTACTTCATAAAGAGAAAACGTAACCAATGGAACTAATCCAGTCTTCGCATGGCTGTGACCAATTCGAAAGCAAGAGACTGGAAACAGCATCGAAAAGCGAGGATTTATTTGATACCAGCCATAAAACTAATCCCGATAATTCATTTTTAAGTCTTGCCCGATATAAAAATATCTTTCTTCGCCGTTAACAGGAACCAATCCACTTTTTAACGCCCAGAATCAATTTCTCTTTTGTTTTTTTATGATCCCCCGGCTATTTGGGGAAGCACATGGAAGCAATTTCAGCCGCGTCCCTGTTTTTTGAAATGTTTTCAAGGGGAGTGTGGAAGGTCGGGTAGGAAGAAGGTCAAAGGAATGGAGGATTGGGGAATCGCGGGGAAAAGGGTAGCTTAGATAACGGAGTGATACATGAATAGGGAAGGGAATGGGAGAGGAGATAAAAGATAAGGGGATATAGGGTGAGGATAGCCGAATGAGGCGCCTCTCGGAATGCCTCCCATTGTCACCTCAGAATACAGTCGGCGATGACGTCATCCCCCCTCCCCCTCAGACGTCGCATCGCTTGAACAATATCCGTGGATGTCGGAGGCGGAATGGAGTGAACAAATTGCGGGGTGGAGTAAGAGGGAGGGAGGGAGGAGAAGGCGGGGCTCAAGCCGTTCCCTTTCCGCTGTTACTAGGAATAGCAGTGGTGCCATTTTAGTAGTTCCCGAGGGCGGGTCGCGGAGTGAGAAGGGAGGGAGGGGGGATGAGGGAGAGAGCAGTGGGCGGGAGGGAGGAGGAAAGAGGGGGGGGACCTTGCCATTGGCGATGGGGAGAGGCTATTGTTGAGCCTCACCGTTAGGCTAGCTAGTTCGGGACGCCCCTTACCGTGGCGCCTGTACAGGCAGGGGGTGCTGCTTCTGGCGCAGAGGAGCGTTAGAGAGGCGGTTAAGGGGTGGGATAAGGAGGGGCTATTTTTGGATGGTCCATCTCTCCCGTCTTTTTCCTCCGCTGCCCCACAAGCCGCTCACCTACGATCTCACTCTTCTCCCTGCCACCAAGACACACGCACGCGCGCACACACACACCTCTTCCTAGAATCTCTTCTTTGGCTCGAAACATTTCCTCCCCTCCCTCTTCACATCTTTCCTCCGTCATCCCCCCCTTCCTCCTCTCTACTCTTTCCCCTTTTCTTTTCTTCCCTCTTAATCTCTTTCTCCCAATCCTCTCTCCTTCACCTTACGCCCACATGTCCTCCCTATTCTCTCAACATTCCTCCTTTTCGCTCGCCCCTTAATCTTTATTAGCTGCTCCCCACCCCCTCCCCACCAAATCCTCTCTGCATTTCTTTCCACCATGTAACTGACGTGCCCCACTAAACAATAAGTGTAATATAACGTTTCCATCACCCCGCTTCCTTCCTAATTACCTCCTTTAATTCCATCCTCTTATCTTACGTCCGCCGACGGTACTGCTTAAGGGAGCAGCCGTCTAAAGGGAGGGGGATGAGAGCGGCGATTTGAGCAATTAGGTCACCCGGCGATCAATTAATTCTCGGTCGGATAAGTTCCTTAAAGGGCGCACTCCCGACTCTCTGTTAGGTACAATAAAAAAATAAAATTACTCGGAAACTTCGAGGCTGGAAAACTATTTCGCCTGTATAGGAAAGATATAAAAGTTGAGGATTCTATGTGGAAGTCCTTATTGCCTCTTTGTCGTAAAGAAACGATTTAATCATTGTAGCGGTGATGATTCGATAAAAGATGGAAGAACGGAGCTTTAGCTATTAAACAGATACCCGGCGTAGCATACGCCGATCTAGCGGATCTTAAAGGTTCTTAATTAAACATTCAGACTTTTATTTTTTTGAACTTAAATTTTTTAATCAAAGATTTCTCTAAAGACACAATTGTCAATTTCTGGGTTCTTTCCTGACATTACAATAAGTGTATCGAACGATCTGACTCTTGATAGAGCAACATATAATTGTCCATGACTAAAAACAGGCTTAGGTAGGTAAAGGCATTTTATCAAATGTTTGACCTTGTGACTTATTGATTGTCATTGAAAAAGCCAATCGTATGGGGAATTGTTTTCGTTTGAAACTGAATGGTAAATTTGTATCTGATGGAATGAGTGAGATTCTTGGAATAAGTACCGTGTCGGAGTTTGCTACACCGATCACTTTTGCTTTGATTGTGTTTGTATTCGAATAACAGTAAGTCTTGTACCATTACATAGTCCTCTCAATGGAATTAGGCTTCTAAGGAGCATGATAACGGCTTCAGTTCATGAGGAGGCATTCTGGCTGTACCCACGTAATGTTTACGTGGATTACTTTCAATTAATTTATTAATAATAATGTGAATCAATTAATGGTGCAAATGACATCCCCATAGAAAACTATTCTATTAAAGACGTATTTTACTATTTTCTTGCATTATTGATACATCTCCCTGTCTCTCTCCATATCCCCCCTCTCTTCCTTCCATCTCTATCTTTCCCCCTCTCTCCTTTCCCCCTCCCTCACCCTGTCTCCTTTTCCCATTACCCTCTCTATTACTACATTCCTGCATACCCCTTCTCCCCTATTTCCCTCCTCCCTCCCTCTCTCCCCCCTCTCCTTTTCCCATTACCCTCTCTTTATTTGAACTGCTTATAAAACGTTATTTTTACGCTTGTAAGCTATATACGTAGATGTTCATACTATTAAAAGGAAAGAATCCCATATAAAAGCATTGTAGTGTTTCCATGATAGATAAAATTTCCTATTATAAATTTTAAAATTTCTCGTTTTTATGCAGTTAAAATCAAATATTTAAGCTAATTCGGCATGAATTCGTATTCTCTTTTCAAAAACAATAATTTTCACTCTTTTTTCCGTATATTACTTCGTCCGGAGTTTGTATCATAATTTTAAGTAATTTTAAAATGCAATTAAAAATGGATTGCACCGATTTCAGTGCTTTTCTTATGGGGTAATGAAATGGAAGTTTAGGTGACCCTAAACTTCCATTTCATTACCCCCTCAAAATGGAAAATGTTCGGATTTTCGATTTTTCCTGTTGGTTGTGACCCATGACTGATCATATCCTAAAATTTCAAGTTTCTAGCATATTTGGAAGTACGTAAACTTTCGTCTTAAACCGACACACGTACCTAATATCTCTTTCTCGGAAACATACCTAAGCCTATTAATATACTATAGATTACACGAAAAAATGTATAGAGTAAACGCAATTTAATGTGATCAAATTTGGTTAATTTTCCATTCACAACATTAAGGGACAGAAAAAAAATAAACGACAGCCTCCTTTACATAAGATTTCGGTCTCGTAATTCCGCGTTTCATTAGAATGGTGACAACCCGGCATTCTACTACTGTATTTCCTCTCTTTAAGGCAATTGAAACCTCGTTATTTTCTTTGAGATTATAAAACAGAATTACTTCGATATTTGCCTCCATCTCGAAAATCTCGGTGTCATTTTGTAAACTCAAGATGAGACGAAACAGTATAGAAATAAAGAGGAAGAGAGTGAGAGGGGAGGGAGGCTTTCAGGGGAGGCACTAAAGGGGGCGGTGGAAGAGAGGGTTAACAAAGTGAGGGGAGAGGTGGAAGGGGTGGAGATGAAGACGTTAGTGAGGAAAGGGCGATGATAAGGAAGGGGTAATAGGAGGAAAAATGAGTGGATAGTTGCCAGGGGTCCTCCACCACGCCGTCATCTCGAGTGGCTTGCGGTTTGTGCAGAAAATTGTTTCGCGTTTGACGGGTACTTGTCGGTGTAATATCTCACTCTTCATTTCCAATCGTTCGTTGCTCCTCCCGCCTTTCTACCTTCCTCACTGTTAACCAGAACACGCGTCTTGAAGCAAATTAAGAAGGCTATTACTTTTTTTTGCCCCCCCCTCTTTCTCCCACACTGCTGCCCCCCGTCCCTCTCTCTCCCCCTTACTATTTGTAATTCCACAATTATTCTTTAATGTATGTAGGATTTTCGCAGGTTTTTCCACCTCCTCCCCTTCCCTTCGTGGGTGTTTTCCTGCGTGGTTTTTTTTTACTAGGTTGGCCATGTCAGGTCCTTCCTAGGTTTTCACCACAAACACGTAGTCTTCTCATTTTAGAAGTTTCCGAATTTGTTATTCAATCTCTTAATTGTGTTTTTTTGTTTTGTTCTTTTTACATTTGTTTGGTTTCAGGTATTTTGTCTCCTGTTTGTATGTGTATATTATTTATGTTATTATTTTTGTCATCATTTGTAATTCATAACGTAGGGTTAAATGTAAGAAGGGACCATGTAGTCTCAATTTCGCCCTAAATAAAGTCGTTTGTCTATCTCTCTCTCCCTCACTCCCTCTCTCTTCGCCACTCTCCCTCCCTCACTCTCCCACCACCCTCTCTCTCGCCATCTCCCCTTTCTCTCCCTGTCTAACTCTTCCTCTCTCTCTCCCTTCCTATGTCTCCCTTCCGCCTCTTTTCGTTCCTGTCTCTCTCTTCCTCACCCTCTCTCTCTGTCTTCCTGTCTCTCTATTTCTTCCTCTCTCGCTCTCCCCCTCTCTCTCCCTCCCTCCACCCTCCCCCCTCTCTGTGTTCCTCTCTCTCTCCCCCTCTCTTATTCTTTTCTATCTTCCTCTCTGTCTTCCTGTCTTCCTCTCTCTCCCGTTCTCTCACTCTCTCTCCCCACTCTCCCCTTCTCTCTCTCCCCGTCTACCTCCCTCACCACTCTTCCCCCCTCTATTTCTCTCTCCCTCCCCCTCTCTCTGTATTCCTCTCTTCCACCCCCTGTCTCCCTCTCCCTAGCCCCCTCACTCTCTCTCTTATTCTCTCTCTTCCTCTCTCGCTCCCCCTCCCACCCTCTTCCTCTCGCTTCCCCTTCCCCGCCTCTCATATTATCTCTCACTTCCTCTGTCTTCCTCTTCCCTTCCTCCACTCTCTCCCTGTCTCACAACCTTTCCACCCTCTTTCCCTTCTCTCTCTCTGCCCTCTCGCTCATTCCCTCCGCTTTTCTCCCCTCCCTCACTACACTCCCCCCTCTTTCCTCTCACCCTCCCTCTCTCCCCTCGCTCTCTCCGTCTCCCCTCACTCCTTCCCTCTCCCCTCTCTCTCATTCCCTCTCCCCTCTCTCTCATTCCCTCTCCCCTCTTACACTTCCTCACTCCTCTCCACCTCTATCTCCCTCTCCCGTCTCTGTCTCTCTCTCCTCCCTGTCTTCACTACCTCCCCCCTCTTCCCCCTCACCGTCCTCTCTCTCTCTCACTCCCTCCCTCTCCACTTTTCCCACTCACCCCCCTTCCGTCCCCCTCCCTCTCTCTTCCTCCCCCACCATCTCTCTCCCTCCCGTCTCCATATCCTCTACCCCTCTCCTCTTCCCCATCTTCTCCCTCCCACTTCTCTCTTCAGCGACTATAGTCCTCCAAAAATTTCAGGAACTATAAGTCTTCAAAAAATTTCATGGACTACAGTCTACGAAGTCTCCTTTCCATTTCCCTCCCGCCCTCTCCCTCCCACCTCCATCTCTCTCCCTCCCTCGCTCCATCTCCCTTCCTCTCTCCATCATTCCCTCTCCATCCCTCTCATCTTCCCTCTCTTCTCCCTCCCTCCCTTTCTCCCTCCATCTCTCCCACTCTCTCTTCCTCTCCTCTCCCTTCCCCTCTCCCTCCCTCTCCTCTCCCTTCCCCTCTCCCTCCCTCCCACTCTCCCTCATTCATTCCCTCTCTCCCTCCTCCCCTCTCTCTCTCCCCCCTTACCTCTCTCTCTCTCCCCCCTTCCCTCCCTCTTCTCTCCTCTCTTCCTCCCTCCCCTCCCATCTCTCCCTTCCACCTCTCCCTCCCTCTCTCCCCTTCCTCCCCCCTCTCCCCCTCCACCTCTCTCCCTTCTCTCCCCTCCCTCTCTCCCTCCCCTCCCTCTCTCCCTCCCCTCTCTTCCTATCCTCCCTCCCCTTCCCTCTCTCCCTCTCCTCCCTCCCCTTCCCTCTCCCCTCTCTCCTCCCTCTCTTCTCCCCTCTCCCCTCTCTCCCTCCATCTCTTCTCCCCTCTCTCCCTCCCTCCCCTCCCATCTCTCCCTCCCCTCCCTCTCTCCCTCCCTCCTCTCCCCTCTCTCCCACCCCTCTCTCCCTCCCCTCTTTCCCCTCCCCCTCTCCCTCTCCCCTTCCCCTCTCCCCTCCCCCTCTACCCTCTCTTCCTTCCCTCTCACCCTCCGTCCCCTCCCATCTCTCCCTCCCTCTCACCCCTTCCTCCCTTCCCTCTCCCCCTCCCCCCCCCTCCCCTCTCTTCCCTCTTCCCTCTCCCTACCCTCCCTCCCATTACCTCTCTCCTCCCCCCTCTCCCTCCCTCCCCTCTCTTCCTCTCTCCCTCCCCGCCCCTCTCTCCCTCCCATCTCCCCTTCCTCCCCCCTCTCCCCCTCCACCTCTCTCCCTTCTTTCCCCTCCCTCTCTCCCTCCCCTCCCTCTCTCCCTCCCCTCCCTCTCTCCCTCCCCTCCCTTCCTCTCTCCCTCTCCTCCCTCCCCTTTCCTCTCTCCCTCTCCTCCCTCCCCTACTCTCTCCCCTTTCTCCCTCCCTCTCTCCCCTTTCTCCCTCCCTCTCTCCCCTTCCTCTCTCCCTCCCTCTCCTCCCCTCTGTCCCTCCCTCTCCTCCCAACTCTCCCTCTCTCTCCTTCCTCCCTCCCCTCTCTCCCTTCCCTCCCTCTCTCCCCCTTCCCTCCCTCTCTCCCCTCCCTCTCCCTCCCCTCTCCATCCCCTCTCTCCCCTCCCTCTCTCCCCTCCCTCTCCCTCCCCTCTCTTCCCTCCCTCTCTCCCCTCCCCCTCTCCCTCCCGTCTCTCCCCTCCCTCTCTCCCCTCCCCTCTCTCCCTCCCCTCTCTCCCCTCCCTCTCTCCCCTCTCTCCCCTCCCTCTCTCTCCCTCCCCTCTCTTCCTCTCTCCCATCTCTCCCATCTCTCCCTCTCTCCCCTTCCACCCCCTCTCCCCCTCCACCTCTCTCCCTTCTTTCCCCTCCCTCTCTCCCTCCCCTCTCTTCCTCTCTCCCTCTTCTCCCTCCCCTACCCTCTCCCCTTTCTCCCTCCCTCTCTCTTCTCCCTCCCCTACCCTCTCCCCTTTCTCCCTCCCTCTCTCCCCTTCCTCTCTCCCTCTCTCCCCTTCCTCTCTCCCTCCCTGTCCTCCCCTCTGTCCCTCCCTCTCCTCCCAACTCTCCCCCTCTCTCTCCTTCCTCCCTCCCCTCTCTCCCTTCCCTCCCTCTCTCTCCCCCTCCCCTCCCTCTCTCTCCCCTCCCCTCTCTTCCTCTCTCCCTCTTCACCCTCCTTCCCTCTCCCTTCTCTCCCCTCCCTCTCTCCCTCCCCTCCCTCTCTCCCTCCCCTCTCTCCCTCTCCTCCCTCCCCTTCCCTCTCTCCTCTCTCCCCTTCCTCTCTCCCTCTCTCCCCTTCCTCTCTCCCTCTCTCCCCTTCCTCTCTCCCTCCCTGTCCTCCCCTCTGTCCCTCCCTCTCCTCCCAACTCTCCCCCTCTCTCTCCTTCCTCCCTCCCCTCTCTCCCTTCCCTCCCTCTCTCTCCCCCTCCCCTCTCTTCCTCTCTCCCTCTTCTCCCTCCTTCCCTCTCCCTTCTCTCCCCTCCCTCTCTCCCTCCCCTCCCTCCCCTTCCCTCTCCCCTCTCTCCCTCCCCTACCCTCTCCCCTTTCTCCCTCCCTCTCTCCCCTTACTCTCTCCCTCCCTGTCCTCCCCTCTGTTCCTCCCTCTCCTCCCAACTCTCCCCCTCTCTCTCCTTCCTCCCTCCCCTCTCCCTCCCGTCCCTCCCCTCTCCCTCCCCTCTCTCCCCTCCCTCTCTCCCCTCCCTCTCTCCCCTCCCTCTCCCTCCCTCCCCTCTCTCCCTCCCCTCTCTTCCTCTCTCCCTTCCCTCTCCCATCTCTCCCTCCCATCTCTCCCTCCCATCTCTTCCTCTCTCCCTCTCCTCCCTCCCGTTCCCTCTCTCCCCTTCCCTCTCCCCTCTCACCTCCTCTCTCTCTCCCTCCCCTCTCTCCCTCCCCTCTCTCCCTCCCCTCTCTTCCTTCCCTCTCCCCCTCCCCTCTCTTCCTTCCCTCTCCCCTTCCTCTCTCCCTCCCTCTCCTCCCCTCTGTTCCTCCCTCTCCTCCCAACTCTCCCTCTCTCTCTCCTTCCTCTCTCCCTTCCCTCTCTTCCTCTCTCCCATCTCTCCCTCCCTCCCCTCCCATCTCTCCCTCCCATCTCTCCCTCCCTCTCTCCCCTTCCTCCCCCCTCTCCCCCTCTCTCCCTTCTCTCCCCTCCCTCTCTCCCTCCCCTCTCTTCCTCTCTCCCTCTCCCCTCTCTCTCTCCTCCCTCCCCTACCCTCTCCCCTTTCTCCCTCCCTCTCTCCCCTTCCTCTCTCCCTCCCTCCTCTCTCTCCCCTTCCCTCTCCCTCTCTCTCCCTCTCCCCCTCTCCCCTCTCTCCCTCTCCTCCCCTCTGTTCCTCCCTCCCCTCCCAACTCTCCCTCCCTCTCTCTCCTTCCTCCCTCCCCTTCCCTCTCCCTCCCCTCTCTCCCCTCCCTCTCTCCCTCCCCTCTCTTCCTCTCTCCCTCCTTCCCTCTCCCATCTCTCCCTCCCCTCCCGTCTCTCCCTCCCTCCCCTCTCCCCTCTCTTCCTCCCATCTCTCCCTCCCCTCTCTTCCTCTCTCCCTCTCCTCCCTCCCGTTCCCTCTCTCCCCTTCCCTCTCCCCTCCCCTCTCTCACCTCCTCTCTCTCCCTCCCCTCTCTCCCTTCCCTCTTCCCTCTCTTCCTTCCCTCTCCCCCTCCCCTCTCTCCCTCCCCTCTCTCCCTCTCCTCCCTCCCCTCTCTCCCCTTCCCTCTCCCCCTCCCTCCCCTACCCTCTCCCCTTTCTCCCTCACTCTCTCCCCTTCCTCTCTCCCTCCCTCTCCTCCCCTCTGTCCCTCCCTCTCCTCCCAACTCTCCCTCTCTCTCTCTTCTCCCTCCCCTCTCGTCTCTCCCTCCTCCCCTCTCTCCCTTCACTCCCTCTCTCCCCTCCCTCTCCTCCCATCTCTCCCTCCCCCTCTCTTCCTCTCTCCCTCTCCTCCCTCCCGTTCCCTCTCCTCCCTCCCGTTCCCTCTCTCCCCTTCCCTCTCCCCTTGTCTCTCCCCTCCCCTCTCTCACCTCCTCTCTCTCTCCCTCCCCTCTCTCCCTTCCCTCTCCCCTCTCTTCCTTCCCTCTCCCCCTCCCCTCTCTCCCTCTTCTCCCTTCCGTTCCCTCTCTCCCCTTCCCTCTCCCCTTCCCTCTCTTCCTTCCCTCTCCCCCTCCCCTCTCTCCCTCCCCTCTCTCCCTCCCCTCTCTCCCCTTCCCTCTCCCCCTCCCTCCCCTACCCTCTCCCCTTTCTCCCTCACTCTCTCCCCTTCCTCTCTCCCTCCCTCACCCTCTCCCCTTTCTCCCTCACTCTCTCCCCTTCCTCTCTCCCTCCCTCTCCTCCCCTCTGTCCCTCCCTCTCCTCCCAACTCTCCCTCTCTCTCTCTTCTCCCTCCCCTCTCGTCTCTCCCTCCTCCCCTCTCTCCCTTCACTCCCTCTCTCCCCTCCCTCTCCTCCCATCTCTTCCTCCCCTCTCTTCCTCTCTCCCTCTACTCCCTCCCGTTCCCTCTCTCCCCTTCCCTCTCTCCCCTTCCCTCTCCCCTTCCCTCTCCCCTTCCCTCTCCCCTCCCCTCTCTCACCTCCTCTCTCTCTCCCTCCCCTCTCTCCCTTCCCTCTCCCCTCTCTTCCTTCCCTCTCCCCCTCCCCTCTCTCCCTCCCCTCTTCCTCTCTCCCTCTCTCCCTCTCTCCCCTTCCCTCTCCCCCTCCCTCCCCTACCCTCTCCCCTTTCTCCCTTCCTCTCTCCCTCCCTCTCCTCCCCTCTGTCCCTTCCTCCCTCCCCTCTCTCCCTTCCCTCTCCCCTCTCTTCCTTCCCTCTCCCCTCCCCTCTCTCCCTCCCCTCCCTCCCGTTCCCTCTCTCCCCTTCCCTCTCCCCTCCCTCTCTCACCTCCTCTCTCCCTCCCCTCTCTCCCTTCCCTCTTCCCTCTCTTCCTTCCCTCTCCCCTCCCCTCTCTCACCTCCTCTCTCTCTCCCTCCCCTCTCTCCCTTCCCTCTCCCCTCTCTTCCTTCCCTCTCCCTCTCTTCCTTCCCTCTCCCTCTCCCCCTCTCTTCCTTCCCTCTCCCCCTCCCCTCTCCCCTTCCCTCTCCCCCTCCCCTCTCTTCCTCTCTCCCTCTCCCCTTCCCTCTCCCCCTCCCTCCCCTACCCTCTCCCCTTTCTCCCTCCCTCTCTCCCCTTCCTCTCTCCCCTTCTTCTCTCCCTCCCTCTCCTCCCCTCTGTCCCTCCCTCTCCTCTCAACTCTCCCTCTCTCTCTCCTTCCTCCCTCCCCTCTGTCCCTTCCCTCCCTCTCTCCCCTCACTCTCCATCCCCTCTCTCCCTTCCCTCTCTCCCCTCCCTCCCCCCTCCTCTCCCTTCCTCTTCTCCCTCCCCTCCCCTCTCTCCCCTTCCCTCGCCCCTCTCTCCCCTCTCTCCCCTTCCCTCGCCCCTCTCTCTCCGTCTCCTCCCATCTCTCCCTCCCCTCCCTCTCTCCCTCCTCCTCTCCCCTCCCCCTCTACCCACTCTTCCTTCCCCTCTCCCTCCGTCCCCTCCCATCTCTCCATCCCTCTCACCCCTTCCTCCCTTCCCTCTCCCCCTCCCCTCTCTTCCCTCTCCCCTCTCTCTCTCCCTCCCATCTCTCCCTCCATCCCCTCCCGTCTTTCCCCCCTCCCCTCTCCCCCTTACCTCTCCCCCTCCCATCTCTCCCACCCCTCCCCTCTCTTCCTCTCTCCCTCTCCTCCCTCCCCTTCCCTCTCTCCTCCCTCCCCTTCCCTCTCCCTCTCTCCCCTTCCCTCTTCCCTTCCCTCTCCCCTCCTCTCTCTCACCTCCTCTCTATCCCTTCCCTCTCCCCTCTCTTCCTCCCCTCTCTCCCTCCCTCTATCCCTTCCCTCTCCCCTCTCTCCCTCCCTCTATCCCTTCCCTCTCCCCTCTCTCCCTCCCCTTCCCTCTCTCCCTCTTCTCCCTCCCCTTCCCTCTCCCCTCTTACACTTCCTCACTGCTCTCCACCTCTATCTCCCTCTCCCGTCTCTGTCTCTCTCTCCTCCCTGTCTTCACTCTCCCCCTCCCTCTCTCCCTCCCCTCTCTCCCTCTTCTCTCCCTCTCCTCCATCCCCTTCCCTCCCTCCTCTCTCTCCCCTTCCCTCTCCCCTCTCTCTCTCCCCTCAGAGGAAGCCCCTCTCTCCCTCTCCTCCCCTGTTCCTCCCTCCCCTCCCAACTCTCCCTCCCTCTCTCTCCTTCCTCCCTCCCCTTCCCTCTCCCCCTCCCATCTCTTCCTCCCATCTCTCCCACCCCTCCCCTCTCTTCCTCTCCTCCCTCCCCTTCCCTCTCTTCCCTTCCCTCTCCCCTCCCCTCTCTCACCTCCTCTCTATCCCTTCCCTCTCCCCTCTCTTCCTCCCCTCTCTCCCTCCCCTCTCTCCCTCCCTCTATCCCTTCCCTCTCTCCCTCCCCTTCCCTCTCCCCTCTTACACTTCCTCACTGCTCTCCACCTCTATCTCCCTCTCCCGTCTCTCTCTCCTCCCTGTCTTCACTCTGCCCCTCCCTCTCTCCCTCCCCTCTCTCCCTCTTCTCTCCCTCTCCTCCATCCCCTTCCCTCCCTCCTCTCTCTCCCCTTCCCTCTCTCTCTCCCTCTCCCCTCTCCTCTCTCCCTCCCCTCCCAACTCTCCCTCCCTCTCTCTCCTTCCTCCCTCCCCTTCCCTCTCCCTCCCCTCTCTCACCTCCTCTCTCTCCCTTCCCTCGCCCCTCTATTCCTTCCCTCTCTCCCTCCGTCCCCTCCCATCTCTCCCTCCCTCCCTCTCTTCTCCCTCTCTCCCTCCCTCCTCTCCCCTCTCTCCATTCCCTCTCCCCTCTCTTCCTTCCCTCTCTCCCTCCGTCCCCTCCCATCTCTCCCTCCCTCTCTTCTCCCCTCTCTCCCTCCCCCTCCCATCTCTCCCTCCCTCCTCTCTCCCTTCCCTCCCTCTCTCCCCTCCCCTCTCTCACCTCCTTCCCTCCCTCCGTCCCCTCCCATCTCTCTTTCCCTCCTCTCCCCTCCCTCTTCTCTCCCTCCCTCCCCTCCCCTCTCTCACCTCTCTCTTCTCCCCTCTCTCCCTCCGTCCCCTCCCATCTCTCCCTCCCTCTCTCTCCTTCCTCCCTTCCCTCTCCCCCTTCTCTCTCCCTCCCCTCTCTTTCTCTCTCCCTCTCCTCCCCTCTCTCCCTCCTCCCTCCCCTCTCTTCCTCTCTCCCTCTCCTCCCCTCTCTCCCCTCTCTTTCTCTCCCTCTCCCTCCCCTTCCCTCCTCCCCTCTCTCCCTCTCTCCCCTTCCTCCCTCCCTTCCCTCTCTCCCTCTCCTCTCTTCCCTCTCTCCCCCTTCCCTCCCTCCCCTTCCCTCTCTCCCTCCCCTCTCTCCCTCCCCTCTCTCTCTTCCTCTCTCCCTCTCCTCTCTTCCCTCCCCTCTCTTCCTCTCCCTCTCCTCCCTCTCCTCCCTCCCCTTCCCTCCTCCCCTCTCTCCATCTCTCCCCCCTCCCCTCTCTCCCTTCCCTCTCCCCTCTCTCTCCCTCTCCCCTCCCCTCTCTCCCCTCCCCTCTCTCACCTCCTTCCCTCTCTCCCTCCGTCCCCTCCCATCTCTCTTTCCCTCCTCTCCCCTCCCTCTTCTCTCCCTCCCCTCCCCTCTCTCACCTCTCTCTTCTCCCTCTCTCCCTCCCTCTCTCTCCTTCCTCCCTTCCCTCTCCCCCTTCCCTCTCCCTCCCCTCTCTTTCTCCTCTCCTCCCCTCTCTCCCTCCTCTCTCCCCTCTCTCCCTCTCCTCCCCTCTCTCCCTCCCCTCTCTTTCTCTCCCTCTCCTCCCTCCCCTTCCCTCCTCCCCTTCCTCCCTCCCTTCCCTCTCTCCCTCTCCTCTCTTCCCTCTCTCCCCCTTATCTCCCTCCCCTTCCCTCTCTCCCTCCCCTCTCTTCCTCTCTCCCTCTCCTCTCTTCCCTCCCCTCTCTTCCTCTTCTCTCCCTCTCCTCCCTTCCCTTCCCTTCTCCCCTCTCTCCATCTCTCCCCTCTCTCTCTCCCTCTCCTCCCTCTCACCCCTTCCTCCCTCTCCCTCTTCTCTCTTCCTCCCCTCTCTCCATCTCTCCCCTCTCTCCCTCTCCTTCCTCCCTCCCCTCTCTCCCTCTTCTCTCTTCCTCTCTTCCTCCCCTCCCCTCACTCACCTCCTTCTCTCCCTCCCTCCCCTCTCCCTTCTCTCTCTTCATCTCTCCCCCCTCCCTCTCTCCCTTCCCTCTCCCCTCTCTCCCTCTCCTCTCTTCCCTCTCTCCCCCTTCCCTCTCCCTCCCCTCTCTTCTTCTCTCCCTCTCCTCCCTCCCCTCTCTTCCTCTCTTCCTCTCCTCTCTCCCCTCCCCTCTCTCCCTTCCCTCTCCCTCTCTCCCCTTCCTCCCTCCCTCCCCTCTCTCCCTCTCCTCTCTTCCTCTCTCCCTCCCCTCCCCTCACTCACCTCCTTCTCTCCCTCCCTCTCCTCTCCCTCCCTCCCCTCTCCCTTCTCTCTCTTCATCTCTCCCCCCTCCCCTCTCTCCCTTCCCTCTCCCCTCTCTCCCTCTCCTCTCTTCCCTCTCTCCCCCTTCCCTCTCCCTCCCCTCTCTTCTTCTCTCCCTCTCCTCCCTCCCCTCCCCTCTCTCCCTCCCCTCTCTTCCTCTCTCCCTCTCCTCTCTCCCCTTCCTCCTCCCTCCCCTCTCTCCCTCCCCTCACTCACCTCCTTCTCTCCCCTCTCTCCCTTCTCTCCCTCCCTCTCTCCCCTTCCCTCTCCCTCCTCTCTCTTCCTCTCTCCCTCTTCTCTCCCTCTCCTCCCTCCCCTTCCCTCTCTTCCTCTCCTCTCTCCCCTTCCCTCTCTCCCCTCCCCTCTCTCACCTCCCCTCTCTCACCTCCTTCTCTCCCTCCCCTCTCTTCCTCTCTCCCTCCCTCTCCTCTCTCCCTCTTCTCTCTTCCCTCCCCTCTCTTCCTTTCTCCCTCTTCTCTCCCCCTCCCCCTGAG